>VDFB02286716.1:0-64009 GCA_007258455.2 Sequoia sempervirens
CAACTCAACAAATACATAAGTTTCTCCTTCCACTAAAATAAAACTAAGGTGAAAATAATAATTAATAAAAAAAAATACTCAGACAACTAAGACAAATCTGTCATTTCTCTTAAATAAAGCTAACTTAAATTAATAAAAACAAATCTTTAAGCAACTCAACAAAGATTTAAATTTATCCTTTAACTTAAATAAAATTAAGATGAAAAGAATCTTTTCATAAAAAAAATCAAATACACAATTCGACATTTCTCTCAAAAGTTCAACATTTCCCTTAAATAAAGCTGAGAGCTGTCAGATTGAGTAATGAGTAATGAAGAAAAAAAGTTAATTAAAAAGCAAATCTTAAGCAAATCTTAAAGCAAATCTTAAGCAAATCAACAAACACGTTGCCTGTACTCGAACTTAATACAAAGAGATTGCCAGATCTATTTGTGCAGGTCAGCTTAAGCTACAAACAATATCTGAAAAATGGTAAGATTTAGAATCGAAGGAACGCTAATTTTGCATATACAGCTCTGGAAATGCTTTAATTTCAATCGATTGATCGCATAATTGAAAGTTTGACAATAATATTTTGTTGGTATAATGATTTTGACAGGAACAGAAATGATGGAGTGGGGAAACAGTGACGGTGGTTACAGGAGCCAATAGGGGAATAGGTTTGGAGATTGTTCGCCAGCTGGCGTGCAAGGGCATCACCGTTGTGCTTACGTGTCGCAGCGAGAAGAATGGGGTGGCTGCCATGAAAGAATTGGGTGAAGCAGGACTTGACAATATTCATTTTCAAATATTAGATGTGCAGAGCTCCCTAAGTGTTTCAGATCTGGCCGAATGGTTGAAAAGCATGTTCAGAGGATTAGATATTTTGGTAATAATATTTGAGTTTGTTGAAGGTTGTTATTGAAATTTTGGTTTAAACAGTTTATTCTACGTTTTTTATTTATTTAGGTGACTTATTTGAAATCATATTAATAGGTGGATTTTATTCAAGAAGATAGTGCGATTTTAGATAAATTATCTAGCCAAATCAAAATTTGAAGTGTGTTGTTTAAACTTATCTGTATTGAAGGCAAAGAATATTTATTTGATTTTATAAGATTTAATTTTTTTAAAAGATAAACAATGCAGCAGTGTTGGGGCAAGACATGAACTGGGAATTGATGGACAAAACTGGGGTGGATATGCGCCATGTACTGGTGAGTTGGGTATACACTTTTTCGCTTTGCATTTATATTAAGAGAATCTGGCACTATCCCATCTTCAGATATGAAAAAGAGAGAGATAAATTATTTAGAGTCATACAGTTTGGGCTTTTACCAAATTAAAGATTGGCAATTCACAAGCTGTCTTAGATGACTTAGCAGCCTCTATGCAGGGATAGAGGAGATAGCTTATTCATGTGTCCACAAGTTTAAAATATAATTTTTGCTGCCAGATGACAGTAATCTCTGTGCAGAGGCTGAGAATAGTTTTCTATGCAGTGACTTTGAAATATCAAGTCCCGTCTTTGACTTCTTTTTGCGCTTTATAAAAATGAGAGGAGAATACTACTCAATTTTTTACTTAAGCTTAGGAATTAATGAGGGATTTAAATTAGCGGTCCTTTTTGGTTCGTTCTTTCTTTTTTAATGAAATAATGTTTATATATTTATTAGCCGATAGGCTATTATAGGTGAGAATTCAACCGGAAAAGTCTCACTGTCTGATGTCGGCTGAGACTATTTCGGTTGGATTCTCACCTGAGACAGGCCATCGACATTTTTTCCCTGAGAAGCTTGGTGAGATTTGACAGCAGAGTTAATATTTTTGCACCATTAAATATTTCCTGTTTGAGATATGCGAATATCGCTTCTTCACTGTGCTCGCCCTCAGCAAATTCCCATATTTACTATTTCCGCGTCAGCAGGCATGGCCATTCCTCCTGTTTTGACGTCACCAGGTATGGCTGGGAGCCGTTCGCGCCGTTCTACACCACTCCCCTGGTCTGCGTGTGTTGCCTCGCATTTACAAAGTCACCAAATATTTGTGAGATAATAAATGCAGCTTGCTTTAAGATGGCTTCGACCTTTACTGTTTTTGTGCAGTGAACAAGTAGTTGCGAAGGTGAACGCGGGATCAACTTCTCTGCAGTTAGTGGCTATGTATTCTGAGGTATGGCAACTCATCACAACCTGTAGTGCTTGGAATTAGGATGTAGTAGAGGCTTAAATAATCTCTGAATCTATTGTCTTCGAGCATGGTAGGACATTTTTTAAAGAAAACTGTAAATAACCTTCCTCATTCGATGCCTGATTCTCCTCCATTTGCGTCAGCCTTGGGCTTTTGTATCAGCACTTCATCATCGTTGTTAAATAAGTATGCAGCAGCAGAATATACTTTGGAGCATGGGAATGGTACTTTAGATAGAACCTGAGAAAATACAAAAAGAAATAAATAAAAATATATGATCAGTAGAAAACCCCAAATCATAATCACATTTAAATGAGTCACACAAAACAGTATATGGGATCCATCGTAGGTGCTCAGCCAGTTCATCTTAGATTAAGAAGGAAAGAAATGCAGGAATAGTCATTATTAATTAGCTACCTAATGCATACAATATTTTTTTTACAACGCTAACTATGGGGAAAATGTAGAGCCTCTGCCCATCACTAATAGGATTGCACAGTTGGCAGAGCTCCCCCATCACCATTCTCAAAAGTTCATTACCCTGAGTCGTGAGTAGGACAAAACAAAAATAACATAGCAATGAGCGGTAATCTTTGAGCAATAACGACACTGCTCACATAGCAATTTCATCGATGCCACAATTAGTATGATCCAACTGAAAGCTAATAGGTAGTTTATCATATCTTCAAGCAGATTGTCCCTTTATCATCACCCTGCATTTAGATCGAGTTGGTAAGAAAATAAATTACACAATATCCTAGGCCTGTTCTCACCTAACCTAAATTCTGGAAGTTGGCGTGCCAAGAGGATAACTGTACACCAGTTGTAGAATTAAATAATGCAATATCTCTTCTATGTAATCAGACCACAATTTGAAAGTATGACAAGTAAATCAGGCCTTGAAAGCTATTCAGTTTATTTGGGACCGAGATAATCACCGTCCAATACGCAACAGAGTTAAGCGTGAATCTCACGCGGCTTCTGATAGCAATAAATGTGGGTCTACCAAACACCTTCCTCGTTAATGTTACTTGCAACGATCAAGCTTGTACAGGAAATAACTAGACCTTGAAATAAGCGAACAAGTAGCCTAAATTTTGCGTATTTAAAAATTAAATGCCTTCTTCTCGTAACAACTGCCATTATGATTGGGATTATTTTTACGTCCCAGTCTGAGTTCATTTTAAATGTACTCAATCTTCCAAGTTTCCCTTTCAAATTAGTTTGTTGGCCACAGTCAGTGTCCAAGCATGTCAGCCTTCAGTTGTACGTCGTTGAGTTTGGATTTACACAAACTTATGGAAATAGTGTAATGATAAAGATCACCCATATAGTAAAGAGGAAATATCAAATAAAATCTGGATTCACTAATAAGTCATTACTGTTTATCTTGTAAAGAGAGAAGATTTCCTCCCAAAACAACTTGTGTAGTAAAAAGGAAAGGAGTATTAGATACCTACTCACTATTCTCCTCAATGTAGCCAGAACGATAGGAGAACCCTTGTAGCACTCTTCTCTATTCCTACTAATAATGATAATAATTTATTATGTAATCATCCGCAATATAATAGTTATGGAAGTTGGGTCAGAGGAGACGCCCATCCCATGTTTAGAATATTTAGTCTCCCTCGGAAAAATTTGGCCTATCATGTGAAAATCACATTGCTGTCAGTAATAGGGGTAAAAGTAATCCCCAGCACAGCCTTAATGGTGACAAGTAAACAAGCAGATGTCTAGGCTTTCATGGACTCCATTGTGGCTACGATCATTGTATCTTACTTGACAATGTTGAAAGGACGTGAGTTGACAACCTCCATCCCTATTCCTATTGAAGTCGATGCTTTAAGGGACCATCATTAAATGTGGTGAGCAGTGAAGTGATAGCCAACAATTCTTCTTCCCGGTCTGTAGTAAATGTTAGACCAGAACAACTAAGGGATTACAAAACCCTAAAAAACCATCAACACTGAAGTAGAATAACACTATCCAAAACTAAGCAGGGCAATAATAGTATGCATATAGTTAAGCAATAAATTCAACCAGATGAAAGCAAGTTTTTGCGTTCTGGATTGTCTTTAACCTGCGTGGCTCCTACGGAAATGGGAGATTGAATAAATTTGGAGATATTATGGCCATTAATTCTTGATGAGTGACAACGAACCGTATTTACCTTGCCTACCATTTGAGAAACTTGTTCAGCATTTATTTTTTCAATCCTCTATCCAAGATCTTGTTGTAGGTTATTAATTTTGAATATTTAGCCATAGCATTAATGGGAAGCTAACCACGATAAGGTGGTCTAACATTAGCCAAAAATAAAATAAAATAAATATAGTACCCCATTGCTATGAGGAGGTGAGTTAGGGTGTGCTGACGGAGTATCTGATTCAATCAGACCTAAAATCAACATTAATTCATATCTGCATCGTGCAATGTTCACCTCTATCGCTGCCTTTATCCTCTTCAATGAGTATTAAATTTAGACAATTGTAATCATACCTTTGCTTATTTGTAGATGTTGAAATAGATATCTTCACCCTCCTTATATTCCTGCAGTAGATAGTAAATGTGCGATGAGATCTCACAGAATTTATTAGGGAAGTGTACGTTTTTTTTTCTTTTACCTTCATTTATTTACTAGAAAAAAATAGAAGATTAAAAGTGTAATTTTTGAACTGATTAAATAAGCTTATTCGTTATCGGATGAAATTAAGTTTTTTTTTTTATCGAATGAAGTTAAAGTAATTTTTTCCTCTGTGGAATGTGGAAATCAGTTTGCATTATCAAATAACATAATAATGTCATAAATATTGTAAATATTATTATGGACAATTGAAAATTAATAGCACTTCTTATTATTAAAATAATAGAAATGGCAGTTGAATGGTTGTTATAAAACAATGTGATTTATAGTTATAACATTATTTTGGAGAGTAATTTTATCTTGTATTATTAAATTGAACTGATATAATATTTGCAGAATAAAATGAAAGTGATAATAAAATTACTATTGTAATAGGAGTAAATATTATTCTTAGTATGAAGAGGTTATTTTTGAGAGTAAATGTTAATATTATTATTCATGGGTTAGTTATTTGATGTTAGTAAGGTAAAATTGAGATTAACAATTGAAATTTATAGAAAGGGTTAATTTGCGAGTAAATGTTAGTATTATCATTAATGGGTTAGTTATTTAATATTATTCTTTTTATTTAGATAGAAGTGATTTTAGTAAGGTAAATTGAGATTAAAAATTGAAATTTATAAAAAGGGTTAATTTGCGAGTAAATGTTAATATTATCCTTAATGGGTTAGTTATTTGATATTATTATTTTTATTTAGATAGAAGTAATTTTAGTAAGGTAAATTGACATTAAACTCGGGTTAAACATTATCATCAGTATAAGCTTAATGATTTAGTTATAATGTTTAGATGAGATAATTAATAATATTACCAATGATTAAATTGGCGATTTTAAAGAGTATATGGTGGCCATTTTCAAAGAGTTATATGTTGGGATAATATTATTTATGTTTAGATTGAGGTAAATAAAAATAATAATATTAATGTATGGTGGAAATGTGAATACTCAAGGGGTTTTACCCCATGTATAAAAATAAAATAAAATAAAATGTGAAATATTGGTATTAAGGAATATTTGACTTTTGAGTAAAATAATCGTATTATTGTAGAAAGAATTAATAATAATTATAGTGGTAAAATTTGTAAATTATAAATACAAAAAAGGGTAGTATAGTAATGGGATACAATTAATGGTACACATTATATTTAGTAATATTATTTTATAAATAAAAAATGTTATTGTTAATTGGTGGTATACTAATAAAATTACTATCATAAATAATGTTATTGTTAATTGGTGGAATAATAATAAAATTACTATTATAATTCCAAATAATGTTATTCTTAATTCTTATAAATAACGTTATTGTTAATTCCAAATACTTCATCCACTTATATTGCCATTTAGATTTTCTCAACTAAAAGTGAATTGGGAAAAAGGGTCTATAGAGACATATAGCCAACACATCTTTCCAGATTTCCATTTCATTCACAAATTACTATTTATTTAATATAGTGTATATATATTAATGCTTAATAGGCATACATCTTGAAATATGAACACAATAATCTCTATGCAACTTTACGTATGTGAAAATTGAAATTTTGATCGCATTTTACACATTATATGACCTATATTATAAAAAATCATTTTATACTTATTGGACTATTTTATACACATCATTATATCCTTTATATTTTCAAATTAATTTTGACAGATAATTCTTTCTGAAAATACTCATGGTATAAATACATTTACTCATTACAAATTTGATAAAATAAAAGCAACTATTTCAAATAAGTATAAATATATTTGCTCATTGTAGATTTGCAAAAATAAGACCAACTCTTTCAAATATACAATTTCATCCAACAAATATGGTTTTATTCAAAATACAGATATTTTCTTAGAAACTACATTAGAAATGACATCTTTTGGGACTATGATGAGATTCTTCATGAAAGTTCCTTAAATTTAAAGTCTTGAACCTGTGCTATGTTTCAATATAGAAATGCCTTGTTAACATAAGGTCATCTAATCATTTAGGTGTATAATCAAATACAAAAAATTAAAGTACATTGTAAGATGGTTTAAATTCTTTTCCACCTCTTTTAGAACCATCAAACATGTAAGATCATTTAAATCATTTTTGCATCACTTTTTCCCATATTAGTGCATTGCTTAGTTTAATGGTTATAATTTGATGGCTTAAGGTAAATAGTATTATGGGAAATAGTGTAGTTGGTTATAAATATTTGTTTGATGGTCACTTGGTAGGTGCCTTACAAATTTTAAGCAAAGGGGCCTCCTTTAATCTTATATGGATTTTGAATTTAATTTTAATCTATATTTATATTTGTTGAACTTGATTATGCATATAAGGGAATTTGTATGTTTCTTTATTGCTGTATGCTATTTTTAAAAAATTGTAGTTTAACTTTAAATCTATTCCTTAGTTAGAATAATTTTATTTTATTTTTAAAATGCTTATTTTTATTTGTTGATCTAATTACAAATATATGACTAATTGAACTAATAAAATATCTCCCTTCATCAATTCCAAGCATGCTCATAAAGAGAATCATTATTTCATTTTCTAAGCATTTCTCGATGAAGATTTTGTTTCTATTATGGTTGTCATGTTCCCACCCCATTTCCAAATGTCATTTTACAAATCACACACATGCAACTTTTATTGTTATCAAATACTCAAAGATGTTCCTCTTACAAAACTCCCCAGGTGATGGCAAACTTGCACCCACCAGCAGATATTATCACGATATCTAACAGCTCGTCTAAGGGAGACATTACAGGATCAAAAGCTAATGCTGGTCCTCCCTCACCTTCAGACTCTTCTTCTGTTATTTGGGCTGGCGTGTACCAAAGCAACGTTGCAGTCCTCGCAGAGAACATTGTGAGAGGTTGTGAAGACACTATTGAAGATGCTAAAAAGACATGCGAAGAAGCCTTCCAAGTGGAAAACCATGACATCGAGATGGTGCAACAGGCAGTCCAAAAATTCCATACAACTTATTTTGTTCTTGATGCGTATTGTGACTTCCTTCGAGCAATGAAATATGATGCATTGTATGGAATGGGAAATGGTACTAGGATTAAGGAAGATTTTCTAAAACTCCTAGCAGACATAAAGTAGATTGTAAATAGCTTGCTTAAGATAGCTACTTGTTTTTTTGTGGTGTTGGGGAGAATGGTTTTTCTTTTGACACAACACGACGACATCAACTTAGGATTTTTTGTGAAGATGGGGAGCATGGCTTCCCTCTTGATATAGAATGTATACAACGCCTACTAATCATCCGACCCCTTCTTTTTCCTAGCACAACAAGTAGTTAAACCTTATATCTAGTGTTGGAAAATCTATTGTGCAGTGGGAAGAATGTACAACTCCTTCCCCCCACTCTACTACTTTTTCCTTTGGTCCTTTCCATTGTACATATGCATCAACCAATATGGCAATTGACTCGATGTTTCTACGTGTTACTTTTTTGTCTTCTTGACTTCATGTATCTTGAATCTATTCTAATTGAACTATACACATGTATCTTTGAGCTATTGCAATCAAAACTATACATATTCCATGTATGCAACTAACTAAAAATTAGTATAGCTGATAATAAATTGCATAGAGAGTATCTATTTTTCCTTTCCTCGCTCCACATAATGAGGTAGATGTTCATAAAAAATGTGCATAACTAAATTTTTTCTAGCCGTGTTGCTACTTGCACCCGTTTCAATTTAGTTGCTTGGCTCTTCTTTGGACTACTCAACTTTATCTACCAATAAGTTGCTATAGTTTGATGGAAGGGTTGTTCTATTGACTTCTTCGCACAAGCGCCTTACATCCAATACATTTGTGCAGGATTCTCTCCTTGCCTTGCACCATGGCAAGCTTATTGACTCCAGATGCAATTAGATTGATGCATGGAGGAAATGTCACTTTGGAACCTCATGTCCAAGTCATAGCTATCTCAAGTTTTGGCTTCGAATATGCACACATCAATCGATATAGGTTGGAAATCTCTGATGGTGTGCACAAGCACAAAGCATCGTTACCAACTAAGTATAACTCCTTCATAGAATCCAATGTGCTTGCACCTAGCTCCATCGTGCAATTGAAAAGACATAGTTGTCCTCAAACAGGTAGCACACGGTATGTTTATGAACTAATTTCTATATCGCACAAGAATAAGTGAGACCTACTCTCCTCTTAGATTTTGTTACTTATACTTTATCTTGCTTTAAATATTTAGGTGGATTGTTATTGTCGACCTTGAAATTGTGCACACAACACATGCTATTGTTGGGGAGCCAGTTTTCCTATGCACAAAAGATCTTCAACAACTTGGGCGCTCAACAAGAGAATCCTCTGGCTTGGCCACATCTTCAAAAAACCCTTGCCTTCCTGAAAGACTACCTCCTCGACGTCTCCTATTTGGTGTCAACCTGATCCTGCCGAAGGAGGCACCATTGACAATAATGCCTATCAAAAACTTGAATCCATTTCAGCCAAGGTGGACTGTTAAAGGTCATGTAACTGTGAAATCTGAAATACGTAGCTACACCACACAAAAAGGAAGTGGCCATATCTTCACCTTTGATATCATAGATTGTGAAGGAACTGAGACATGTGTGACATGCTTCAATGAAGCAGCTCACACCCATTGTGATAAAATTATCGCAGGAGCTACATACACATTGTCTGGAGGCACGGTTCGACCTACTAATAGATTCTATAACAAGCTTAATAGCGGGTTGGAAATTTCTCTTATGTCTGACTCAAGGGTTTCCCTCTGTGAAGATGATGATTCCATCCCTAAAGAGCACTACTCTTTCACACCCCTCAATGCATTGGTAAGCAAAAGCAACGGTTCAAATGTTGATGCAATTGGAATTGTCACTTGTGTACATCCATGCACCACAATCAGGAGAAGAGATGGGACAGAGGTCACAAGACGGACTTTAACAATTCTTGACATGTCCAACACAAATATAAATCTTACTTTATGGGGCTCGTCAGCCGAAAAGGAGGGTGCATAGCTGCAAGAGAAATATCTCATGTGTGAATCCCCAGTTCTCGCAATTAGAAATGGGCATGTGTCTGAATTCAATGGAAAGGTGATCAGCACCTCATCCACTACAAAACTATCGATAGACCCTCAAATAGAAGAGTCAGAACAGATTAAAACATGGTTCAAAGAAAATGACACTACAATTCAGGCTTTGTCTACTAGCTCCTTTCACATGCCCCCACCTGCTAGAAGACTAACGATCAATGCCATTCGTGAAGAGGCTCAAAATACAGCGCAACCTCTACAATGCATGTTGGTGGCAACAACACAATTCATAAAAACTGACTCATTTTTCTATCCAACATGCCCTTCCCGCTCAAGTAACAAGCCTTGTAAGAAAAGACTATCGCAGACAAATGATGGAAAGTGGTTTTGTGCAAAATGTAATGCAATAATTGACACCTGTGACTATAGGTATATACTTCAAGTCAAGTTGTAGGACCACACAAATATAATATGGGCAATTGCATTCGACGAAGGGGTGACACAACTCATGGGCATGCCTGCAGACAAACTATACAGTCTACAATTTGATCAAGCTGCTGATAGAAATGTGGAGGAGGTGATTAGGAGTGTCTTGAACAAACATTATGTATTCACACTGCGTTGTAACCTTGAAATGTACAATGCAGAGGAACGCTTAAAAGCAACCATTGCCAAGGTCGAACAACTAGATTACATGCAAGAGAATAGCTTTTTGCCAAAAAATATCTACGAAATGTGCAATGTAAAGGCTTCTCCCCCCATTGAACCTGATGTTGTACCAGAGCTGGTTGTGCAACTCATAGGATCGCCGTAGCCATACTACATAGCCTAATATAGTTGCCATGCTCTCTTTACAAGTGTAGTATGACTATGGATGGTATGCATGGCAAAAAAAACTCATGTTGTATAGAACTATGTCAAAATCTTTTTTATCTAAAAAACTATCATGTTAATGCCTTTAAATGGATAGAAATATGTAAAATATTGTTTTCCTTTATTTAAAAAAAATGCACATGTTTGTTTACAAGCTTACATATGCACCTTTGTCTTCTACCTCCAAATTGTGTTCCTTCTCATATTGCAACATGCATTCGTGAACCAATGAGGAGTATCTTTAAATTTTCATCTACATTTTGGCTATGTAAGCATTTTGGTTTCATCTAGTTTTGCTATGCTCGTATTCCTGATCTACCCTGCCGTGTCTAAACCTGCATATGGCAGACTCCTCAACAGGGAACAATGCAAGTGACCCATATAAAAAGGAGCTAAGAAGAAAACAAAACCGAGAAAGAAATCGGGCCTACTATGCTCGCCATAGAGAAGAGATAGCAAATCCCAAGGCCTAACACTGGCCAGAGCAACTATCGACATTGGAAAAATAGAACGACAAGGACTAACATTTACAGCTATATCCAGAGTGAAATCATTGAACAACCTTCGTATTCAGCCAATGTTCTCCTTAGAGAGATACTCAAAAATGCATAACCACCCATACACAATTATGAGAAAAGAAGAGGAAGCCCGATTACAACAACTATCTCTAAAAAGCCAAGGTACACAACTCTTTTCCCTTTCTCGCTCATGTCACTCCTGCTTATTCTTATATCAGCAATTTCTCTTTTACAAATTGAACATGCCCTCAACATGTTCATGTCCTTTGGGTAATTTTCTTATTTTATTGGCAAAAAAAAATATTTCCCATTAATAGTGTTATAATAAATTGAACATGGAGCAATCATTGTACATGTCAACAAATAATGTTTCCACCTAACCATTCATTCCTTTTGCTTTGCAGGCCTTGAAGCCAAATGGCATATATCATAGCCCCTCACCCTCAAACACCAACAATTGTACTGTATTTTGTTCAAAAAAAAGTTCTAATGCAAAATTGCTCACCAATATTTTGACTTTTCATAGCACACATTTTGTATATCATGAACTACCAACAAATGTACTTTGTCCAGTTGAGCTATAATGTTCCAACACTTCAACCATTTAAGATAATATATTGTGTTGTTCATACACTACCATAGTATACCCTCCTATCGGCGTAACCCTTGCGCCTTGCTAAGGTGCAAGCTAGTAATAGTATATGTAATAGCCATGTAATGACACCTATCAGACAACACACTCTTAAGTAGGATATTCAGCTGTGAGCCTCCACGAAGGGCGGGCAAACAGTGGATTTTTTCTGGGAACAGTGAGTCCAAACTCTTCCGCCACATCCACGTCGCCCTGCACAGTCCAGTCAAAACAATGAACAAGCTGAGCAAGTGCCAACTCAACAACAGAAAGACCCATGAAAATCGCAGGGCATCCTCTTCTTCCTGTTCCGAAAGGCAGCAAATCGAAGTCCTGACCTCTCACATCCTTATTATTGCCCATAAACCGCTCGGGCTTGAACTGATGAGCATCTTTCCAAACGTTCTCATCCCTTCCCATCGCCCACACATTCACAAACAGCCGTGTCTTTGGCGGAACAAAATATCCTCCAACGCTGCACCCTTCCATCGACTCGTGCGGAATGAGCAGAGGGAACGGCGGATGAAGTCGAAAAGTTTCCTTCACCACGCATCGCAAGTAGTCGAAGTTCATGACGTCACTCTCCCTTACTCTGCGGTCTCTGCCTATTGCTGATTCCATCTCTTGCTGTGCTCGTGTCAGTGTAGCAAGATTCCTCAGCAGCTCACACATTGCCCATTCTACTGTTGTCGATGATGTTTCTATGCCCGCATTCAACATATTCTGCACAATTTTGTTTATTTTCTTTGAGCGAATACAAATTTCATATGATGGCATTGGCAAACAGAATAGCTTATTACAAAGCAGATCTGGATTTTAAAACTTACCAAGATGATTGCTTTGATGTTGACCCGTGAAATTGTTTGGCCCTCCATCTCGGCCATGTCGAGCATCACGTCTATCATGTCTTTAACGCGATCTTCTTTCTTCGGTTTTCCTTCTCCCAATCTACGATGAATGTGCTCGTCGATTACGTTCTCAGCAAATCCATCGAATATTTTGTGAACGGCCTGCATGCGACCACGGATTCCTTTCAAGTCGAGCCAGTCGAGATAAGGAATGAAATCACCAACGCAAAATGCACCGGCCACAGCGAATATCTCCTCGACCATTTGTTTGAAACTCTGCCCTCCACTCAATTCGTTGTCGGAGTAGGTCCTGCTGGCAAACATTCTGCAGGTAATATTTTGAGTAAGCGAGGAGAGCCTCTTCTTTACATCCACACACTGCACTCCGCGCCCGCTTTCCTGCCAGATGGAGCCGATCATGTTAGATACTTCTTCCTCTCTTACGAATCTGAAAGAATTGATTCTCTTCACTGTGAGCAGCTCCACCGTCAACAGCTTTCGCATGTGCCTCCAGTACGCACCATAGTGACCATATGCCACGTCTTTATGATCATAGCATATGTATTTCCCCACTGCACAGTTTGGCCTGGTTGCAAAGGCCAAATCATGCGTTTTGAGGACTTCTTTTGCCATGGCAGGAGAAGACACCACAACAGTGGGGACGGAGCCCAAACGGAGAAACATAATGGATCCGTATTTCTTTGCCAGCGCCGTAAGAGCCTGATGAGGAATATTTCCCAAGAGATGGAGACTTCCTATGACCGGCCATGGACGTGGTCCTGGAGGCAATTTCAATTTGCGGCCACTGCTCTTCAGCTTATAAACGAAGCAGTAGAAGAAGAAGAAAAACCCAAGTGCAATAGTCACGGCCTCACTCGGGGATTCCATGCTATGATAAAAAGGGAAATCTGCAAGCCTGCAATCAATGGAACCCACAAACCAAAGGTTTTAATGTACACGGGCAGGTTTACCACGGCCCGCGACAATACAATTGCGATCGTCAATAATAAAAATATCACTCGAAGGCCTCAAATAATTGGACAGTATGAGATGAAGATTCATGCCAGAAAACTTGGAGAACTTGTATTCCTGGTATTGGAGCCTCTTTAGGAAATTTCTGGGAACTAGAAGGAGACAGCATCACGCGCGCATCTCGTGATTGACAGACTCGTACGTGCCGACTTTTACTACATACCAAACAGTGTTCGATCCATTTCAATGAGCTGGCAGTTGAAAAACACGTACATGGACGGAATATTCTGCTAGTTTATGTGCTAGCAATCGTACCTTAGTGTGCAATGGGTACGCCGAAGAACTGTGGAAGGTCAATTAAGATAAATTTTGGTATGTTTTTTTTTCATATATTTATGCAGTACATGAGGTCAATTGGTAGGTCATTTAACAAATGATGTTGTTTGTGCAATAAAGATCTTAATGGAGAAGTGATAGCTTCAAATAAACTATGCATGCATCCACTTACATGGATCCAAACATGATTGAAATAAAGTCTCTAAATCAGGGAGATAATCAAGTTCCATTGTTATGTTTGCAATAAGGAAAGAGGGAGAGAGAGAGGGAGAGATAGAGTTGGGGAGAGTGAGAGAGAGGGGGGTAAGGAGATGGAGATGGAGATGGAGATGGAGATGGAGAGGAGAGAAGGAGAGGGAGAGATAAAGAGAGAGGAGAGAGGGATAGATAGAGAAGGAAGATATAAATATATGGGAAGAGAAAGAGAGAGATAGAGATATATGGGAAGAGAAAGGGAGAGATAGGTAGAGATAGAGAGATAGATAGGGGGAAACGGAGGCGGGAGAGATAGAGAGATAGATAGGGGGAAAGGAAAGGAGCGGGGGAGGGAGAGATAGAGAGGGGGAGGAGATAGAGAGAGAGGGAGGGAGAGAAAGGGAGAAAGATTGGTAGAGGAGACATAGCGAAGAGGGGGAGAGAGGGTGAGAGACAAGCATAAGACGGGGAGAAAGAAGAGGGGGAAGAGAGGGAGAGCGATATGTAGAGAGGGAGAGAGAAGAAGAATGGGAAGAGAGGAGAGATAGCTCAATGTATATATAAGGAGAAGGATATACATAGAAAAAGGGTGATATAGAGAGAGAGGGGAATAGTGAAAGAGATAGAGAGATAATGGTAGAGGTTTCCATTATTTAGCACTTCTTATTAATTGTTTAATCGAACCACATGCAACTATAATTTATAGTGCTTTGTATTATATAAAGTATATATAATATTTTTTATTATAATAATTTTATATGTGTATTTGATAGTTTTTTTAAAGAATAAGATATATAATAAGTAATATAATTATATTATTTATAATTTATTTTTTATTATATAAAATATACATTATATATTAATTATGCTAATTTATACTTAACTACGTAGAGTAAAGGATGCCAAAATTTTAAAACCTAATATATATGTACTTGATAGTTTTTTAAAGAATAAGATATATAATAAGTAATACAATTATATTATTTATAATTTATTTTTTATTATATAAAATATACATTATATATTAACTATGCTAATTTATACTTAACTACGTAGGGTAAAGGATGTCGTAATTTTAAAACCTAAATTTGATCATTATTAGGATCTTGGCCGTATTTTTTATTTTATTTTAAAACCTAAATGTGCTCATTATTAGGATCTTGGCTGTAATTTTCCTGTAATAATCATACTCTAAAATCCTCATCGAAACTTTATTTTTAGGCTTCAGCTCTCCAAATTGAATAAGTGAAAGATCAATACCAAGGAGGAAGGAAACCGATAGCAGTGGGGAAAGTAACACAAAACTGGTGGAAAACAACTAAAAAATGGTGAAAAATGATGGACAACTGAGATTCCTTTAATTGTCATTGAGGGTATCCTGTTGCTTTTCAACCATCTGTAGGAAAAATGAACTTGTGAAGCTCAAATAAGGTAGTTTTTTTTAACCGTTGATTTTTGGATCCTATGGACAACTCTTGCTCTTCTAAGGTTTTTCACCTAAAAGGAGAGAGATAGGAGCAAAAAAGCTAATGGTTCATTCAAATTATGCAATGTGTGATGTTGTCTAACCTAAATGAAGTTAAGTAAATGCAATTGACTGATCTAAATGAATGAAAATGAATGCAAAAGTGAGATTTAAGCTATGCTTGAAAACAAATTGTGTAATGCAACAATGAACTAAATGAAGAAAATATGCAGAACATAAAGAAAAGGAATTAATCTGAGTGCACCTGGGTGAAGTATGATGAATCTAGAATGTTGGGGATGCTGATTGAAATCACTAATTTTTCACAGTGGGACTCATTCGCCTAGGGTGGCGAATTAGTCCTCCTCCTCGTGAAAAACTGTTGGGAACAAGTTTTTGTCTATCGAGATCCGAAATCTGACAAAATTCAGAATTTTAGTCCTAAGGTGGGACTCATTCGCCATAGGTGGAAAATCAGTTATCTCCCAAATTTCTAAAAAATTAGGAGACAACTCTGCAACACCAGATCTGGAAATCACTTCTTGTCAAGTTGCTAAAGTCAATTTTGTAGGAAATGGATAGAAAACCTTCTCCAAGCTTGAAATGGACTTGAGTTGACTTGAAGCACCTAGTTGACTTGTAAACCAATCTTCAATACCAAAAATCTTGTCAATTTTGTACACGAAAGGTTACAAACAAACATGCAATAGGGGGAAAATGGTTGAGGGTTAGTGAATAGGGGTTTGCCTTGGTCAAACCCCACTTTTGGTAATAAAACCCTTAATAAAATAATGAAATGCAAAGGAATGATAAACTAACAACATGCAATTGCTATCAACTTACCAAACCCTTGATGATGCAAGTTTGAAGTAATGTCAATGGTTGCTTCAAAGTGTTTGAATAGTGCTTGAAAAGATGTTGTAAAATGCTTGAATGCTTGAATGAATAGGTGAATAAGTGAACTTGATGAATTGGGGTTGAAATGAGGTGAAAATCACTTATTTATAAGCATATGAGAGCATAAAGGGGTCAAATAAAGCATGAAAAAGGAATAAATAGTGAAAATATGCCTAGAAAAGCATGAAAGCTTGTTACAAGACTTTACAACACTTCAAAATATGACTCAAGTTGATGAGTAAAAAGGTGATTTTTAGGTGAATTGTAATTAATAGTCTATAAGAATGTAGAAATGTATTATAACACCTTCACAAGACGTCATTCTTTGAATTTTAGTACCTAAATAAACATGTTCAAGCCATGTTGCAACATAAAATTAGAGCAACATAGTTCCAACACCATGAAACAAGACCTAAAAGGCCATGAAAATGACAAGGGAACATTTTTCTATGGCATATTTTTAAAAGAATAGGATATATAATAAGTAATATAATTATATTATTTATAATTTATTTTTATTATATAAAATATACATTATATATTAATTATGCTAACTTATACTTAACTATGTAGGATAAAGGATGTCGTAATTTTAAAACCTAAATGTGATCATTATTAGGATCTTGGATGCAATTTTCATTTTATTTTAAAACATAAATGTGCTCATTATTAGGATCTTGGCCATAATTTTCATTTTAATAATCATACTGTAAAACCCTCGTCAAAACTTTATTTTCAGGTCGTAGCTCACCAAATTGGAGAAGTGAAAGGTCGATACCAGGAAGGAAACTGATAGCAATAGGGAAAGCAACACAAAACTAGCAGAAAACAGCCAAAAAATGGCAAAAAATGATGGACGACTGAGATTCATTTAATTGTTATCAATGGTCTCTTGTTGCTTTTCAACTATTCATAGGAAAAATAAGCTTGTGAAGCTTAAATAAGGTAGTTTTTTAAAAGAATAAAATATATAATAAGTAATATAATTATATTATTTATGATTTATTTTTTATTATATAAAATACACATTATATATTAATTATGCTAAGTTATACTTAACTACGCAGGGTAAAGGACGTTGTAATTTTAAAACCTAAATATGATCATTATTAGGATCTTGGTAGTAATTTTCATTTTATTTTAAAACCTAAATGTGCTCATTATTAGGATCTTGGTTGTAATTTTCATTTTAATAGTCATACTCTAAAACCCTCGTCGAAACTTTATTTTCTAGTTGTAGCTTGCCAAATTGGAGAAGTGAAAGGTCAATAGCAGGGAGATAGGAAACTGATAGCAGTGGGAAAGCAACAAAAAACTTGCAGAAGACAACTAAAAAATGTTGAAAAATGATGGACAGCTGAGATTCCTTTAACTGTCATCAATGGTATCCCATTGCTTTTCAACTGTCTATAGGAAAAATGAGCTTGTGAAGCTCAAATAAGGAAACACCTTTGACATAAATATAATTTTTTTATTGGGAGGAAGTAAAAGGGAGAAGTTGATCTCCTGACAAAAATCACATATGTACATGTAACATTATAGCATATAACCCCCATCCCCCATCCCACACATTGGACAAAATGTACTGACGAAAAGACTTGATGGACTGTACTGACAAATGTCTAGGCGTTTGTTGTTTGGAGTGTCGTCACCTATCCGTCGTCAAAAAAATGTGGCAGTGCCGGTGGGTTTTCAAAATCATAATTTGGAATGCACAAAAAACCCAAGAGCTGACCATTTCAAAATAATAATTTGGAACGAAGAAAAAGCCTAAAATGTTGCCATTTTCAACATTCACATTTTGGAGGTTGTTGGAGAGTGTGGAAGGGAGTTGCAGGCATTCAAAGGTTGAAGCAGAGCGTCCACTCTCACTACCAAAACATATTTAGTAGACATAGATAGCTAACTAGCAAGTATGTATATCTATCAGAAATATATGCCACTTTTCTATTCTACCTAAGAACTGTGAAGTATTGAATGGCTATTTGTTGTGAAGATGGCTTTTCATTTGGGTTTTTGTTATGTTATGTTTTTGTGTTTGTTTTTATTCGTTGTGAAAAGGGGTTTTCATGTAAAATATAAATTTGTTTATGTGCTTTTGTGTTGAGGGATTTTTTCTAATTTTGTCATTTTAATGTTGTCACTGAATACCTAAAGAGTGTTTAGAGAAACTAGAAACCATTCAAAATATATAACCAAGTTGGAAAAATGCAATGTGGGTTGTGTAATTAATGATATATTTGTAAAACCACATAAAGCCCATAACATCACCATTTTCAACATTCTCATTTTGAAGGTTTTTGTCAAGCTCGAAAGGGAGTTGCAGAGGTTTGGAGGCCAAAGCAGAGTGGTAACTCTCCCTACAAAAATGCATGTGATAGGCTTGGGAAGCTAGCTTAGTAGGTATGTATATCTACCATAAATATATACCATTTTTCCATTCTACCTAAGGACTATGAAGAATTTAATGACTATTCATTGCATAGATGGGATTTCATTTTCTAAGGGTTTTCATTTGGGTTCATTGTGTAGAAGGTTTTACAATATTGTGTGGGTTGGAGGTTTCAATAATCATGTAGTCACCTCCCACTATGTTTTCCTTCCTGCAATCATATTAGGCATGTATATTTGGATCATATTAAGAAATTGAAATGCATTTTTTACTCTATGTAAGACTTATTATAAATTTTGAAGGTGGCTTTCATTACATTCATACTGTCTAAATAACAAAATATTTTCAAGACATTATACTATTTTGTAAAATTCTAGGTTGGAAAATAGTAGTTTTATGAAATCTACAACCCACATAATATTTTAAAACCCTTTACAAACAACAACCCAATGGCTTAGAAACCCATCACCTCAATTTGTTTGGTTTTTCATCTCCCCCACCTACAACTCCACCCCTTTCTCTCAAGCCTTTCACTTTCAACCTACAGAATGAGAAAAACTCACAACAAAAAGTGTTTTCCAATAACAATACTTGTTACAATTTAAAACACATGTCTTAGTCATGTCAGCCTTCCTTCCTATGGTGCACAGATAGCTTCTTATGCAAGCCACCACACTACTGAATTCGAAGTGGCGAGAAAAATAAGGGTTTTCATTTGGCTTGAATGTGTAGAGGGTTTTACAATATTGTGTGGGTTGGAGGGTTTTTAATAAGAGAATTCAATAGAAATCAACACAAATTACCTATAGAAATTCAAAAGTCTATTTGAAAAAAAATTATCTAATAAAAAATAAAAAATCGTTGTAAATATATAGACCACATAATTTTTTATATAGATCGGAATATCATGGAGTTAATATTGTAATCAGGGGACATAAAAAAAACTTGTTCAAAATTGCATCTACATAGGGATTGTCATAGAGGATAAGGTTGCAATAAGCTCTACCTTGTACTATCTCCATACATATGTGTAGATCATTAGGATCATCATAGTAAAACACCCACTTATCAACCTGTAAGTCCTCCTCAGCTTCTAGCTTGTAGTAAGCCCTTATTTTTATCTTGTCACCTTTGTTTGCAATATAAGCATGCCTTTTAATAGTGTCAGTGTATCTCCAATGCTTGTTGAATATGGAGAATTCATACAAGCCTCATTGATCCTAGAACGCATTGAGTTTAACAAAGTCTAAATTCTATCATAAATCTTGTACAAAATATGTCTATTGAAATCCAATAGAATAATAACAAGACTTAATAAATTGGAAGGCTTGATATACTTTCTAGCCTGAAGCAATATAACATAACTTCCCATCCCCCATGACAATATTCAGACAAAACACATCGACGGAAAGACTTGACGGACCGAATTGATGAATGTTTTATCATGTTCCATCACTTATGTCGTTGCCAAAAAAATATGGCAGCATCGGAAAGTTTTTAAAATCATAATTTCGAATGGACAAAAATCTCAAGACTCAATAAATTATATACTCAACTCCCACTATATTTTCCAATCTACAATCATAGAGTGTTAATGGTTATTGGAAAACACTGGGTGTTTATCAAATGATGTCTTTCATTACATTTGTACTATCTAAATAACAAAAGCTTTCAATGATATTCATACTGTTTTATAAAATCCTAGGTTGGAAAACACTAGGTTTTACAAAACCTACAACCCACTTAATTTTTTAAAACCCTTTACAACTAACATTATATATATATATATACTCACCTCCCACTATGTTTTCTAACTTGCAATCATACAAAGTGTTCATGGCTGTTGGAAAAGACTAGGTGTTTATAAAATGGTGCCTTTCATTACATTCCTACTGTCTAAATACAAAAGCTTTTCAAGACATTCATATTGTTTTCTAAAATTCTAGGTTGCAAAGTACTAGTTTTACGAAATTTGCAACCCACATAATGTTTTAAAACCCTTTATACAAGTAACAACCCAATTGGTTACTCAGCCCTCACCTCAATTTGGTATGTTTTGCGATTATCTTGAGAACCTTTTTTCAATTAGATAGTAAGAATGTAATGAAATTGGAAAACACTAGTGCTAAGAAACTTGCAACCCACACAATGTTGTAAAACCCTCTAGACATAACAACACAATTGGTTAGTTAGGAAAAATGAGTTGTTGTCGTTGTTATCTCCTCACTTCCCTCGTTGTGACATTTCCTCCTTTTTGTTGGTTTCATCACTTTTATCATCTGTCTTGGTGGCCCCCACATTATGTCGTTCGATCATGTTATGTATGTTTCTTTGTATGTTTGTATGCATTTTTGTATGTACATAGACACATTTTTCTAGGAGATTAGCTACATCCATAGAGGGTTTTACAACATTATGTGGGTTGGAGGTTTCATAAATCATGCACTCACCTCCCACTGTGTTTTCCAACCTACAATCATACAGTGTCAATGGTTGTTGGAAAACACTAAGTGTTTATAAAATGGTGCCTTCTATTACATTCCTACTATCTAAATAACGAAATATTTTCAAGAAATTCATATTATTTTGTAAACTTCTAGGTTGCAAGGCACTGGTTTACGAAATCTGCAATCCACATAATGTTTTAAAACCCTTTACAAGTAACAACCCAATTGGTTACTCACCCCTCACATCAATTTGGTAGGTTTTGTGATTTTCTTGAGAACCTTTTGTCAATTAGATAGTAAGAATATAATGAAATTCAAAAATATTGGGTGTTAATAAACCTACAACCCACACAACTTGTTGTAAATCATATGAGGAAATTGAAATGCAAATTTTAGTGTAAGTAAGAGTTGCTTTAAATTATGAAGGTTAATGAACTTCAATACATTCTTACTGTCTACAAAACTAAAGGCTTTCATTAGACTCATGTTGTCTACATTTAATTCTACCAAACTAATAAATTGTAATTTTCCTCGGAGATAGAGCACCTAAGTTGTCTTTTCCATCAAACCTTTTTCAAGAACTTCCCTAACTATTATCCTGTTTAGAGAGAGTACAAAAGTAATTTGAATAATCTTCCTCTTGAAGCACAACGTTTAATGCATTTCCATTCAATGTTCACCACACTTTAGCTAACTCCTCTTTTATCTCATTCAATTGAAATGAGGAAAGCAAAGTTAGCCAAGGTGTGGTGATAATTAAGTGGAATGCACTAAAATTTGTTTGAAGAGCAAGAATATTAAAATTCCTATGTACTCTTTTTGAAAAGGGGGTATGTGCAAGATCATGATGGGCCAAAAAGTGGTGATATGATGGGTATTTGTAAGGTATGTGGCTGGTGACTCTTTTTTTTACCCAAAATTGATGAAACAAAAAGGATTTTTAAAGGAGATTCTTAGTTTTCAAATGGTATCACATTTTTGAATTTGAAACATGTGTTACATTCTATGCTTCAAGATACTATAGGATTAAAAATATATATGAATTTCATGAAGTTTTGACCAAGTTAAGGTGGTCAAACCTACAAGTTTTTATATTTTTTAAAAGTTGTAATAAAAATCCATAATTAATTATTTACTTGGAAAAAAATTACAAAAAAATATGCATCACATCTGGACATGAGTCCTCTACTTACATCTAAAATATTATAAAAAAATATTATCATTTTATTGTGGTTAGGTGGTCGGACAAACACCTACTTCTTTTTTCCCCGAAATTTAAGTACTCTGCATTGAAATTTCAAATTTTCACCAAATAGATTTTTTTCTTTTTAATATAAACCTAGTAGTTTAGAAACTACATTCAATTTTCTACAGATTCTATTCTTACATATTTTTGAAATAATATAGATAACTTATTCAAATTTTTATGTCAAGTTGCCTAACTCTGATTTTTTTGAATTTTTTGCCATTTAAGGGCCTATCTTTTCCATGATGATCCTACACATGCCCAAGGATAATAAGTTAGGGAAGTTCAAGAATTTTTTTTGATGGACAAGACAATTTCATGTAATATGTCACATGAAAATTACAAGTTATTAGTCTGGAAAGTGACACTTGTGAAGCTTCAAAAGTAATAGATAAAATCATTATAACAATTCATAGTGGAAAATATATTATGTTGTAGAAGCTATTCATGATAGAATTTACTTGTTCAACTCCACCCATAGCATCATCTCTCACTTTCTTGCATGCACAAATTATTATGTAATACAAAACCTCTTCTATTTGTCCACTTGTCCATTGCCATTTTCCCATTGCATATACTACACATAGACCTTCCTCGATTTCTCAAGAGAATGAAGGATCTCTTTAGTAAATACATTATCCATCTCATTCATTCTACGTTACTTCTTTTCAAGTGCTTTCATAGAAGATTCATTTTTCATTCCATGCATTCTAGTACATGTTGCCTTTGGTTCTGAATTAGCATTTTCCCATTGCACATACTGCACAAGACTCCTTCATCAACTTCTAAAGAGCGGGAACAATCTCTTCAGTCAATACATTATCTATCTCATTCACTTTGGTCTATTTATTTTCAAGTGATTTTAGAGCAGATTCCTTTTTCATTGCATACATTCTACTACCTACTACTCGAGTTCTGCATTGGCATTTTCCCATTTTTGCATATTGCACATGCACCTTCCTCAACTTTTCAACAAGGAGAATTTCTTCACTCAATACATTATCTTTTATCGATCTCATTCAATCTAGTTTGCATAAATTTTGAAGGCAATCTTCATTTCATTCTTACTATGTACTAAACAAAACATCTTCATTACATTCATATTGTCTATATATAATTGCATGTTGGAAAAAAACATTAGGTGTTTAATCAAATTGAGATGAGGGGTGACAAACCAATTGGGTTGTTACTGTGTTAATCGCAAAAGGTTTTTATTACATTCATACTATTTTGTAATATTCCATGTTGGAAAACATTGGTTGTTATAAAACTTGCAACCCTCATACTATTCTAAAATCCTTTATAAGTAACAACCCAATTGCTTAGTCACCCCTCACCCCAGTTTGGTAATTTTTTTGTATTCTCCACCTATAATTCCTCTCTATGATCTTCACCCTTTAGCTTCAAGCATGGAGAATGAAACACAAAGTGTTTTCCAACTTGTAATTATTTTGTGCATTATCATATTTAACAATATGTGATTGAACCTACTATTATTTGGTCAATCAGAGATTACCTATTATTTTTTTATCAATCAAGGTGATTACCTTTCATTGACTTCTTAACATTTATTCTTGCTGAAACCTTGCAAAATAGTGTCCTAATATTTTGGGAGATAAAACTAAAGGGGGAATTAGGGTTCCTCGACCTATTTCACTTATGTTTCATTAAAGGAAAGCCTAGAGATCTCAATCTAGGGATAAAATTAGGAAAAGAGATTTGCAATAGAGTGTCTTAGGGGTGTGATTAAAGTCAAAAGGGGGTTCACCACTAAGCTCTAATTCTTAGAAAGAAAGAGTTGAAAGTATTATGCAAACCTAACTAAATGACCTAGGAAATGAAACTAAAAAATCAGGGAAATAAACTGAGAATGAACAGAGAGGTACCTGAAAGAAAAATGTGGTCAAAACAAGATCTGAGACCCTAAAATTATGATATTTTATGCTCACTAGGATTCATATGCCAAGCTGGGTGATTGAGTCCTAGACTAGGGTTTCTAGGCAGAAACTGGAATCTCTCGGTGACTGATCTAGATCTTTTGAAACTGGCAAAAGTGTTGTACTGGGACTCATATGCCCAAGGTGGTAATTTAGTCCCAATATTAGGGTTTGGCTGAAACTTAGGTATCCTCTAGTGGTCTACTGTAGCTTCTCTCCTACTAGATCTCTGAGTCTGAAAGCTTGAATTCTACTTTGTCGATGACTTTCCATGAAGATGACAACCTCTTGACAACTTTCCTCAATCTTGAAACTTAGCCTTTAAAGGATCTTCAAGCTCAAAAACACCGAGATTTGCAATCACACATGTAGAGATAGAGAAACTTATTGATTGTTAGGAAATAGGGGTTTTAATTAGTCAAACCATGTTTAGGTAATGAAACCTTATGATGAAACAATGAAACATGAACATGAAATGTATGAAACATGAAACATGAACAATGATACATTGAATGATGTCTTGAAATTTAAATTTGCAATCTAACAGGAAGTGGCCATGAAGAATGTAGATCTTGATCTTGAATTATATGTGGAACAATACTTAACTTGGATCTTGAATGCAACATCACAACACTAGCTCAACAATATGCTTGATGCTTTATGATTATGGATCTTGAATTGCTGCAAGAATCTTCTTCAAATCTACCTTTGAATGCTCTTGAATGCTCTTGTAAACTCTTGTGATTTAGTGCTCTTGATTTCTTATGAAAATCTAGGATGAAGCTATGTGAAATAACCTTGTATTTATAATTGTTTATGCCAATTTTTTTGAAATTACAACACCACAAGTTGACATCAAATCTAGGAGAAGAAAATCCTTCCAAGAATTAAATTCATAATGGGTCCTGATTAGAGTGGGAATCATATTCTCAAGGTGGTGTATGAGTCCTAATGGCTCAAAACTAGGACACAAACTCCAAGAAAGGTCCTATTTAATGTGAAATTCAGAATCAAGTCCCAAGACCTAGGTGGGACTCATATGCCCAAGGTGGTGTATGAGTCCTAGATTACCAAATCTAGAACACATGAACCAAAACATTGAATTATGATTGGTTATTTAATAAGTGTTGAGATTATCCATAGAAAAATGCATTTAATAAGGCTTGTGGATGCAAAATAGGACCTTGAATAAGGAATACATAAGCCCAATTAATTAATGAAGCCCTAGATTAGTGTGAAAGTGTTAGGATAAAATTTACAACACCCTAAATAAGGCACCTTTAGGTCCATTTTATTATTAATTATTCATTCCCAAAATAAGTGTGAAAAAGGGTTACTTTTTTCTACACTACACTTAGCCCCCACTTTAGTGAGAGGAGAAACTTGCTCCAAACTCACACTAAAGTAGACATTCAAGAGGGTTCTAAGTTTACCAATTTGGATGGTCTATGACAAAAAAGATCAAAGGAGGTAGCCAAGCCCCTAGGATCCAAGATCCTGCGTCAAACCAACAGAAGCACAAAGGGATACACACAAGGTGTATGATATGCAACATCAAGATACAAAAACATATAATGTCAATGACTAAAAAAAAGAAAAATAGAAACAAACAAAAATAGAAAGAAGTGGATCAACCTTCGATCGTTTGTCCAACCCGATGTGGATCACATCTAAGCTATTTGTCTAAAACACATGCTCAACTCAAGAATACCTTCAGAATTATTCAAAGCTTTAACAACACGAAGCATATGTTAAGGAAAAACTAGATGAAATACAAAAGGGCATGAGGAAAACCTACATCATGGATATGATCTAAGAAACAAGGTGTTGATTTGTTGCCATGTATGAAGCTCTCTTTCAATGCAATAAATAACAAACCCTTGAAACTCTCTATTACGTGTGCAAAAAAGTAAAGGAAGAAAAAAATCATTGGATTTTTTCCCCTCCCATTTCTCACTTGAGCACTGGAAGTGGTGATAGGGATTTTGATTTTTTTACATGATAACACCTAAATGTGGCTCAAAAATTTGTAATTCCCATCTTATATTTTTTGATCACTTTTTGACCATATTTAACTATATTAAAAACTTTTCCTAAATTTTCAAATGTCATTTGACACAAAAATGTCAACATATTTGGCAACCTCTAAGAGGGTTTTTCTTGCTAAAACATGAAAGACCAATTTCCTTAACCTATCCATTAGGCATGGAGTCAACAAGAGACTTGAAACAACTCAAAATTAGACCAGACATGTAACTGCAAGACACTCAAAAAATAGGAAAGGAAACTGAAACCAACACTCAAAACTAACTCAAACTGGAAAAAAATGTGCAACCAACACTTGGAGGAAAACAAAACTTGACAAAACATCTGGAATAGCACTTATTGGAATGGAAAACCAACCTACTCCTAGACTAACTAACAATGAAACTTGGTCAAACAAAACCATTAACTAATTCTTTGAAGTAACTTCCCTTCCTCGCTAGCATGCAATGCTTCATATTATTTTGAACAACTAGAGAAAGATGAGGCACAAATAGAAATCCAACCAATAGGTACAAAACTTCATGAAGAATATAGACAAAACCTCTTACTTCTCCATCTTGTGTATGAACACTACTAGTCTGGAATGGACAAGTAAGTTGCAACCCTTCTTCTTTTGTTACAACTTCATGATCAACTCCATTTTGGATGGAAAACTCATGTTTGGGTGCAAACATGATTGGTATTTCTTTGCTAGCCTTAGTCCTAGCAAGATGCCTAATAGGACATCCTCTTGAAATGACGAACTTGGAACTCTTCTTGCTACTTTCTTTCTTATGAAGTATTTCTTCAACTATACTATGATGATTGGCATGGGGTAACTCATGTCTGACAAGATAAATCATGTCTTCTTTCTCCATTTCATTATGTTGTTTGCAAATTTCAGATTTAAGAAGTGTTTCCTTATTGATCAACAAGATTTGAACAAAACTCCTCTATTGTGCTTGTGAAATTTAAGTCTTCATCAAAATCTTCATTAACCTTCTTATGCACAACATGTCCTATCTCAACTTCATGATTGAATTCTTGATTAATAAAGACGTCGAAGCCTTTACCTTGACAAACAAGCCCTGGTCCTCATTTAGTTCAAGGATAACTTCACTTCTCAAGATGAGGTTGTCTTCACTTGCTCCTTGATGAACCAATACCTTGTCAAAGTGATTTTCATCATTCTTTTGCTTAAAACTTGCTAATGGTGTTAGTACAAGTATGCTTTCTTCATCTTCATTAATAAAACTAGGAAGCTCATTGAATAAATCAATCATTACTGCACCATTTTGCTACAAAATTTCTTTTTTATCCTCACTTTGTTCAATAAAACCAAGAAGTTCCTCCAAAGAACATGTTAGCATCTCATGTTCAGCATGTTCAATCACCCCATATCAATACACTCATATAGATGCTATTATCAATAATAACATAGTAAAATGAATCATGTTATAGATGGTGTGTCTAGTTTGAATATATATACATGTACAAGATAATAAATTAATTCAGATGTTTAGATGATAACGTGGAACCCCAAAAATAAAATAACCATTCTAGAGCATATGATGATTTAGAGAGAGAATCCAAGGGAATCATTTGGCTTCTAATTCAAGTGGATCTAGTCCTACAAAACACCTTGTTGCACATAATTAATCTTGAACTCCAATATAACATCTTTCTTGGTCACTCATGGATCCATACCATGCATGCAATCATATCTCCATACCATTGGTGCATCAAATTTATGTACAATAGTGTAGAAGTCATGGATCCTAAAATATTTCAATACTATAGATTATTGGAGGGTCCTTACAATAAAACACATCATTTTCCTAGTGTATATGTTTCCATTCCTTCACCATCATTTACCATATGCATCATATATTGATCCTAACACTTTTGTATCAACATCATCCACCAAAATCATTTCCCAAATCAAGATAAGGATAATAGACAAAGAACGTGGGGAGTATGAGATACCTAATGCCTTTATTGTTGCTCAAATCCCTCTATTTCCTCTACACTTACCTTCCTCTATAGAGAATGGATGGTACAACAACCCTCCCAACTACCCAATCTCAAGTTGTTGAACTACAAACATGGTTTTAAATGCATTCCCATGGATTTCAAAAGTAAAAATGCAGCATGCACATCTCCTTTATGGTTTGCAATCCTATTTTTAGTTCCTGCCAAGGGAACTATTACAGAGGCTTCAACCCATAATGAGTGATTAACACACGCTACATTAGCCAATCAAAATACATCTTTTTTAGGGATTTTATTAAATAGTGGTAAATTTGAGATGCAAATATGCCCAAAAGTTAACTTGTTTTAAATTTGTTGGCTTGTTATTGGCCTGGATTAATGACTGCAAAAGATTCTAGCTTCATGAGGCAAGAAAGCACGTAGTTTCCAAGGGGCTTGGGGATTTTCACTACCGTGCTATAGATTTTCCCCTGATAGTTGGTGATTAGGGTTTCACTTTTGTCAACAAGTGGACCTACATGCAAAGAAAACATGGCTGGTCTATAAGTTATATAGGTCAAGTCTTCATGCTTCAGTGAGTGCGACAATGAACGAAACATGGTGAAATGAGAGAAGCAAGCAAGTATAGTTTATTTGGTCTAACATATTCTTTTGGGTTGGACAGTGGAGTTTTTTCTCAAGTCAATATAGAGGATGTAGCTTTCAGGAGGAGAACTGATGGCAACCTAGGAAACTATTGTAAAGACCATGGAGTTCCAGAGGTGTTGTGTGGTGCTAGAGCTGCTGAAATGGAGTCGTTGGGAAATGCTCATATGGTAGAAGCGGGAAATTTTTAGAATGAGCTAATTGTGGACGTCCACCAATCAAAAATTATTCCTTGTGACATTTTAAAACCTTATATTTCAAAATCACATTAAATTTAGAAATTTTGTTTTATATATAAGTAATTTTAAGGAAGCTATATAGTTGAAATTTAGGTTGAAGAAAGAATGCATAACAACATTTTACTTTGTGATTATCAATATATAATTTAAAGAATCCATGGTTGTGGTTGCTTCTAATTTTTTTCTTATTGTTTTGGGTATGGGACTAAAGCTCTTGCTGGAAAGCAATATGTATGATCAAGTTCTATTCTTGATTTTGTTTGCCTTCTATTTTTCCATGGCCCTAGTTGTTGCACTTGGATTCATATACATTTGGCTCTTTTTTCAAGCATTCAGTGGTGTCACTTGGAAAAATTTTGGTAACTCGAGTTGGAGCTGTGAGCAAGCCTGTTGCAAGGAAAGTACCAATATTTTGAATTTGATTTCTTTTTGCCCTATTGTCAAGAAAATTCAGTATACAATTGCAAATTGTTTTGATTGAATGCAGGGTCAGCCTTTCTTCACTAGCATGATACAAAAAACATATGAAATGTCCAAAAGAAAAAAACAACAATGCAACAAAGTACCTTTCACTTGGAACATAGATTTTCTGCATTTTATACTCACACACAATAGAAGACAACATATAGATTGAGCACATTTAAAGAAGAAACATTGTCTAAACTTAAAACAAAGGTATGACTTATAAACTTTGAAAACTAAAAAAAACATGTACAACTTACTCCAAGGATTACAAAGAGAGCCTAAGAGAAATTTGTTGTGTCTATATTTAAACTAGGTTCTAAGGCTATGTTTACTGAATTGGGCCACTTCAATAAGGCTTCTATCCAGGTTTAACTGATTTCAAAAGACTAAACTACTACAGTTGCAATTAATTTTTCATTTGCATTTTGATGATAAAATTGGGATTTTACATTGTAGATTGCTTTCACTTGTCTGGTATATCCTGCTCTGACACTGACATATTTGGGGAAGCAACTTATTTTCAATTCGTAATCCACAAGACATAAGTAGTATATTCTACAAATCAATTCCACACAGTGCGTATTGGCCAAGGTTTGTTATTGCCACTTTAGCGGCCATAGTTGCCAGTCAGGCCTTGATCTCGACAACCTTCTCAATTATAAAACAATCTATGGCTCTAGGTTGCTTCCCTTGGGTGAAGATTATTCATACATCTAAAAGCAAAGAGGATCATATTTACTCTCCTTGCAATACTCTTAGGGTTTAGAGATGGTACTGCAATTGGAAATGCCTATGGTAAGAATATCAAAAGTTTATGCATTTGATGCCTAATACATTTCATCCTAGTGTTACCTCATTTTTGAGTTCTAAACTTGGAGAGTAGCCACCTTAGTATCCTTCCTCCACTCTATGTCTTATACTCCATATCCATAGACTTTCTTCCAAATTTATGCTTCCTTGGCTTAACACTTCATTCACAAAGGTCGATGTGCCACAAAAGATATTAAGGTGGAAACGTCAATGGAAAAAAATCCAAGCAAAAACAAAATACAAGACAACATATAGATTGAGCATTTAGATTCATCAATCTTTTAATTTTTCCTAGATCAAAACTGTTCTGCCATTCTTTAGCAGGAACTTCGCTGCCTGCAACTCTTGTTGTTAGATGGCCATGCCTAGAACCATTTTTATAGCATTTTATTGGGGCTTTTCTACACTTTGCCCTCCTTTTCATCAACGCGGGAATGATGTTTCCATCCTCATTTCAAACTAGGTGGTGGTTGTCATTTCATTCCCATATTCTCATTTTGCATTGATTAGAACCGATTTCAGAAATTTTAAACAGCTGGCCATGCTCACGATGTTCTTTTGATCCTTTTTTCACCGTCCCCTTTTATGTTTGAGTCGAGCATCTGATTCACGTAAACCAAATCAGGTAAGAAAGGAATTTATTAGTATAAAATTTGTTAATTTTAAAGAGTTGAGATTCCATGTGGAAACATTTCACAACGCTTAAACTTTGTCAATCTGAAAGGTTTAAATCCCATGTTAATGGCTAAGGTATTTGAATAAGTCTTCGGTGGGGCCCATCCGTCTAAAAAGTAAACTCAATAATATAGCCAACAGGACTTAGAGGTCTGCATATGTCACCCCAACTCATTTTTTCAAGACATGAGACAAAAAAAACTCATGCCATTGGTTGAGAATCACATCTCAACATTTTGGTGGGCCCATAGAACAAAGATAAAAGAGGACCAACTTGAGGAAACGTGTCATATTTGTGTAGCATCTCTAAGGCAGGATATATAACATCCAAAATGCCATTAGCCGAGCTAGGTGACTCATTAGGGTTGGTGGGGCCCATCATCGTTAAGGCTCTACAAGAAAAGGAATATGACAAAGTGGCTGATAAATCCAAGATCCTGCACATGTCATAGTTAAAATGGAAATCTGACACCTTGATAACTCAACTTGATTGGTCAGAATATAGGGATGCACCCATCACATAAAGACAAAGTGAAATTCATAAAGCCTCTTCCTAGGGATAGGTGCCAAACCTGCATTACATATACAAAGGAAAATTCTCATTCCTAGGGTTGTTCCAATGGGACCCTCTTTTCTAAATAAAAATTTATAACGAATATCGATCCTCCTCCACATATCACCATGGTGTGATAAGATTAAATGCCAAAATCACATAGCCAAGTTGTTGTGAAACTCATTGATGGTAATGACTCATCAATCTATTGGCCAGTCTCATGGAAAAGGGGGAAGAATAATGAGGAGATACATGGCATCATCACATGGGTTCTAAGAGATAATTTTTGACCCTTTTTTCTACTATGTCATTAGCTATTGAGTGCTTGGATAGAACTATGGGTGCCATTTTCATCATAGAGGCACCAAAGACTCTAAGCCATCAATATCTAATATGGATACATCCAATGAATTATGCACGAGGAATAATATTGTGGACCCAAAGAGGAACAATGATGTGTGATTGGTGAAATTAAATGAACCAATATTTTTAGAAACCTTCCGTGCTTCCCATGTGCTATGGGTCTAGGATAATGACTTAGCTATTTCAGTGGGCCTCGCATAAGAGTTTCATTTTGTGGAGGATGTGAGAGTTTTGATGATTCACATGAGGTTTTGATGATGATTTTTGTAGTGTCTTAAATTATTGTCTGTCATAATTTCACATTAGGTTTAGAACCTTTTTTGATGCATGTGATTAATTATTCTTGTTATGCACTCATTTTCCAACATTTTTCTAAACTTAAGTAAATAATTATTTATCAATATTTTGTAGAGCATATTTTATTAGACTTGAGTGCCTAACACCCCTCTCTTGGCTATTCATGCCCAAAAAATAAAATTTAAAAGTCAACCTCACTATGTTCAAGAAAACAACTTTATTTGTCAACCTTAGTGAATGGTTAATGACAAATATGTTGAGATCCATATACATATAAGTTCTTCCCTCATTTTTTTCTATATAGTATAAGAAATAATAAATAAGAACTCTAAAGCAATTAATACAAAATCAAGAGCAAAAGAGTAGAATATCAAAATCATAAATCAACTCAATTATAATATGTAACTTATCGGCAAATTCATGTTCAAATATTGTATGATGTTTCTTGTTTATTATTATTATCGTTATGTGAACTAACACTTGTATGATCTTAAGGATGTTTCTTCATCCTCCTTGTGTGAGACTGGTACAACTACATCATTCTAATGAGGGTTTTAGATATGAGTGATAAGACATCCTTTTATGTTTTTGTTATCATTTATCATTCATTTCTTTTCCTTTGGTCCCCCAATAGTACGCACTCTTTAACATCTATCATAATAGTTGTTGTAGAGGTGGGAACACCAACACAAGGTTTGACTAAGGCAGGTTCCTATATGGAACAACCCTTTTTCATATGTTCTTATTTCAAGTTTATAGGTTGTTGTGCGAAGTAGATTTGACGTTTTGGCTCCTTTGAAGGTTCCTAAACAATAATTCATGTTTTCATAGACTTATCATCAAAAAGTTAGGGCAAGATGATTATCCAAGCTCAGTCGCACTTTGAAACTTGATTTTCATAATCGTATACCTTCAAACAATGTTGAGTCCATAATGTTTCCAAAACCATAAATTATTTTCAGGCTGCAGCTCATCAAATTGGAGAAGTGAAAGGTCAATACTAGGGAGGAAGGAAACCGATATCGGCGGGAAATCAACACAAAATCGGCAGAAAACAACCGAAAAATGGAGAAAAATGATGGACGACTGACATTCGTTTAATTGTCATCGAGGTTCTCTCGTTGATTTTCAACCGTCTGCGGACAAAATGAACTCGTGAAGGTCAAATAAGAAAATGTCTTGGACGTAAATTATATTGCTGAATTATAGCAAATGTATGCTAGTCATTTGACCAAATTTATTAATTAATTAAAAATAAAGATACAATGTATTCTTTATTTTTAATTAATTAATAAATCTTTATCTTTATTTTTAATTAGTTAATAAATCTGATCAAATGACCAAATTTTATGCTGCATAGACAATTCCGCAAAAGATTCCGTCTTCATGTGTGCCTTTCAACTACCAGCTCATTCATTGAAGTACATTGTTTGGTTTATAGTTGAAATTCGGCACGTGCAAATCTCTCAGTCACGGAATGCGCGCGACGCTTATTGCCTTTTACTGGAATGAAACTTCACCTAATTCTAGGCTTATTTGAGCCCTTTCCCCGATTTTTTTTTCATTTACTGTGGGAATTGTGCCATGGTGGGCGCATAAACCTGCGCTTGTATGTTAAAAGGGTTGGTTTGAGGGTTCCCATCTATTGCAGGCTTACGGATTTAGTTGACAAATATTAGGTGTAGCCTACATACGGTCACAGGCCTACTAAAGATTAAATATAATTGGTTAGTGTCACAGGCCTACTAAAGATTAAATATAATTTGTTTCTACTAACCCTACTTTGACTTAGTTCACTACACCTAAGGATAGCCTAGATTATGTGCATAACTTTAACAGAAGATTCCCTGTCTTGGTACGTCTCTTTTCAACTGCCAGTCCATAGAAGTTGATGGAACAGTCTACAACTTCAACAGGATGCACGTGTGACACTAGGTATCTCCTTTTATTTTACAGAAATTCTCTAAACCGGCTAATATAACCTTGTGGGGCACGGTCCATATGAATTCCAAGTTTTCTGGAATGAATCTTGATCTTATAATGTCCGGTTATTTGAGCCCTTTAGTGATTTTTTATTATTGACTCTGGCAATTGTGTCGTGGCGGGCCACGGTAAACCTGCGCGTGTAAGTTAAATAGTGTCTGTTATGGGTTTCCATTCATTGCAGGCTTGCAGCTTTCATAGCATGGAGTCCCTCAATGAGGCCGTGATAGCAGCAACATCAGCAGAATCTTGTCATAATGTCCATCAGCAAGAGCTTCTCCATTCTTAATACCTTTATTTTCTGATGGGAAATTTATTCAGATTTTAAATTAGAAAATGGATTCTGATATGCTATATACCTAATGATTTTAGTAGTAAAGAATACTCTTCGCCTTTATGTGTAAAGTAATGCGTACAACATTTATGTTGGAAATGTCTGCCACCCGGCCACTATAAGATTACTTTTCGGCAATGATGGAAACACTTTTCTTATTTTATATAAATTACAATATCTGACGAGATCACGTTCGTTGAAGAAATTCTGAATCTAAAATTAATTATTTTTATTACATATTATTTGTAATTATAAAAAACATTACTTTCATTCACATATCTATTTAGTTTAATTTTTTTGTTTGTTTATGGTACATAATCGCTAACATGCTTGCCATTAATTCTTTTTAAATATTAGTGGTATCTATACGAAATCCAATTAATTAGTAGACATGAGAGGGAGTTTAAGAGATTTTAGGTACCGCATCATCTGATTTTGAAACTAATTTTACAAAAAATTATGTTTGAAACTATATGGTTCACAAAAATCTATCAACAATCACATATAATTAGGGCATTTATTTGTTGGGTACACCTTGTGGATGATATTAAAAGGGTTAGTTTGTGGGTTTCCATTGATTGGAAGCTTGCGGATATCCCTTATCTCGCAGCATGGAATCACTGACTTGCTTCCTGAATGAGGCCGTCGCCATGGGATTTGGGATCTTCTTTCTCCTCTACTGCTTTGACTTAAAACGAAACAGAGAAGAATATTTTTTCATTCTTATTATTTACAATGAATGTACAGGTTCATATACATCTCAAGATCCTACAATCATGCTGTGTGCGTTATCCATACAGCTACACTATCTACAGGATAGGAAAGTATCCGAAAACAGTTAAGGAAAAATCAGAAAGAATATCGCAACACTCCCCCTCAAGTTGGTGCATAGATGTCACACATGCCCAACTTGCCCAAAAATGTCGAGAACACTCGACTTGAAACTGCTTTGGTGAGAATATCAGCCAACTGATCCTCTGATCGAATCGTAGGCAGCTCCACAATCTTCTCATCTAACTTCTCTTTAATGAAGAATCTGTCTACCTCCACATGCTTTGTACGATCATGTTGAACCGGATTATGAGCAATATCACAAGCTGCTTTATTGTCACAATATAGTTGAATTGGCCGCCTAGGCGGATAGCCCAAATCTATTAGGAGAAGTCTTAGCCACAACGCTTCACATACTCCAAGTGCCATACCTCTAAATTCTGCCTCTGCACTTGATCGTGCAACAACATTCTATTTTTTGCTTCTCCATGTAACGAGATTACCTCCTACAAAGGTGAAATAACCTGAGGTAGAACGCCTGTCATCTACTGCTCCAGCCCAGTCAGCATCAGTATATGCATCAACATTTTGATAATCCTCCCTTTTAGTGAATAAAATTCCTTTTCCAGGAGCAGACTTCAAATACCTCAAAATGCGCATAACTGCATTCATATGTTGCTCTCCAGGATTATGCATAAACTGGCTAACAATACTCAATGCATAGGCAAGGTCCGGCCTTGTGTGTGCTAAGTACATCAATCTTCCTACAAGTCTCTGGTATCTTCCTTTATCAACTGGTACCTGATTAGACTCAATACATAACTTCAATCTTTCTTCCACTGGTGTATCAGCTGGTTGACATGCTGACATACCGGTTTCCTGTAACAAGTCTAAGGCATACTTTCTTTGAGACAGAAAGATCCCTTTATCAGATCGAGACACTTCAATCCCAAGGAAATATTTTAAGGGACCGAGGTCTTTCATTTCAAATTCTCTGGACAAGTAAACCTGTAGAGCCTTCCTTTCTTCAGGATCATTTCCTGTAACCACCATGTCATCCACATACACAATAAGTACAGTGATCTTACCCTGTTGTTTCTTTAGGAATAAAGTGTGGTCTGAATTGCTTTGACGGTAACCAAAGGCTTTCATAGACTTTGTGAATCTTCCGAACCACGCCCTCGGAGATTGTTTCAATCCATATAGTGACTTTTGTAATCTGCACACCTTCTGACTATGTATTTCTGGTATCATGCATCCGGGTGGGAGTTCCATGTAGACTTCTTCAGACAACTCTCCATGTAGAAAGGCGTTCTTCACATCAAACTGTTGTAATGGCCAACCCAAGTTCACAGCTAGAGACAACAAGACACGTACTGTATTGATTTTAGCTACAGGTGCAAATGTCTCTGTATAATCGATCCCATAGGTTTGGGTGTACCCTTTTGCCACCAGTCTCGCCTTAAAGCGTTCAATTGTACCATCTGCTTTGTACTTCACAGTATAAACCCAACGACATCCAACTGGTTTCTTTCCTGGTGGACGGTCAACAAGTTCCCAGGTTTTATTTTCCTGCAATGATTTCATCTCCTCATTCATAGCGGCTTTCCATCTTGGGTCAGCTAAGGCTTCCTGCACATTGTTAGGAATAGATACAGTAGATAACTGATTTACAAATGACTGATTTGATTCTGACAAACGATGGTTAGACACATAATGACTCATGGGATATCTAACTTTACTAGAAAGTTCGGGTTCATATGTGGGTTTAGGGATACCTCTGGTGAGACGCTGTGGTAGCTGTTTTCTAGATGGTTCAGGAACATCCTCAGTAAGCGATTGGTGTGGTGTATTGGCTGCCTGTGGGGTGAGAGACTCGGACGAAGGTGGAGCCACAACTTCTATTTCTGGGTGTTCATCACTATTTTGATCCAAGGTTATATCATACACCTCCAATTCACCCACTTCTTGATTAATAGGTTCAGAGAGTTCCACTTCTTTAGAGATGTCTAAGTTACCCACATCTTCAGAGATGTGAACATCAACATCTTCAGAGATGTGATCATCATAGTGTAGAGTCTGAATTTCCTTCTGGTACTCCCCCTGAAGTTCAGGCTCAGAGGAAAAATACATCGAGTCTTCATGAAAAACTACATCCAATGTAATAAACATTCGTTGGGTTGGAGGATGATAGCATCGGTACCCCTTTTGATAAGTAGCATATCCTAGAAAGACACATCGCAGTGCTCGAGGAGATAACTTGTTGCGCTGATGCTTATGGAGGTGTACAAATGCTACACAACCAAAGACGTGAGGAGGTAAATTTGGTACAGCTGGAGCAACAACCGCCTCAGCGAGAGCCTGGGATGGTGTCTGGAAATCAATAGTGCTGGAGGGTACCCGGTTAATCAAATATGCTGCAGAGGTAAGTGCTTCACCCCAATAAGACAACGGCATATGGGCTTCTATCAACGAAGCACGGACAACCTCCAACAAGTGACGATTTTTTCTCTCAGCCACCCCGTTCTGCTGAGGTGTATTGGAACAAGTAGTTTGATGTATAATTCCGTGTGCTTCCAGATACTGCTGAAGTTCAGAACTCAAATATTCACCTCCATTGTCACTACGGAGAACCTTAACTTGTGCATTGTACTGAGTACGAACCATGTTATAAAATTTTTGAAATAACAAGTTCACTTCACTTTTAGACTTCATTAAGCACACCCAAGTCATTCTAGTACAATCGTCAATAAAAGTAACAAACCAACGTGATCCACCCAATGTAGTGACTTTGGATGGACCCCAAACATCAGAATGTATGACCATAAAAGGAACTAGACTTTTATTCAAAGTTAATGGAAAAGAAGCACGATGGCTTTTTGCAAGTTCACAAACTTCACACCGGAAGCTAGAAACAACAAATTTTGCAAATAAACTAGGAAATAATTTCTTCAGGTAACCAAAGGAAGCATGCCCCAGACGTCGATGCCATAACCAGATTTCAGATTTATGCTTCTCCCCCTCAGAGTTATCCACCATTAGAGCTTGACGCAGTTTGTCCGAACTCTTTGACACCAAGTCCAAGTAATACAACTTCCCTCGCCTAACACCACAACCAATCGTTTGCCTCGTTCGGATGTCCTTAAACACACAAAAATCAGGCCAGAAAATTACAACACAAAGTAAAGCAGCGGTGATTTGGGAAACTGACAACAAATTGTAATCCAAAGATGGAACAACTAAAACAGAATCTAGATTCAAAGTATCAGTGAGAGGTAAGGGTCCTTCTCCGATAACTGGGGCCGAAGAGCCATTGGCAGTGGAAACAAATTTTTGTGAGGACGGTTTAAGAGATGAGACCTGTCTAGAATCAAACATCATATGATCCGTAGCACCAGAATCAATTATCCATGCACTATTAGAAACAAGTGCAGACATATTTAAAAACTTACCACCATTACCTGCCGCTGTTGCTAATGCTGAGATCTGTCCAGCAACATCATCCTCTGTCTTTGTTTCAACAAACGCAGCACTGGAGGTCTTTTTTGAATTCTTTTTCCGTGAATCGCGGCTACGATCCCACCATTCTGGATACCCCACAAGTTCAAAGCAGTGACTTTTGGTATGACCAGTTTGATTGCAATGGGTGCATTTGTAGGTGGATTTATCGGCACCATTAGTGATCTTAGGCGTGCTTTGAGAAGGCCGGTTCTGATTAGATCGGTTTTGGGTCACCATGGCTGAAGCTTCAGCCTTTTCTGGTTCTCCAATCATCGTTGTGCGTCGAACAGATTCACGGCGGACCAATGCATAACATGCTTCTAATTCAGGAATAGGATCCTTTCTCAAAATTTCACCGCGGACTTGTTCGAAGTCACCATCTAATCCAGCAAGAAAAATATGCACCCTTTGTCGCTGAACTGATTTTCGGTAAGATTCAACATCGTTCTCACTTTCCATGATCACCTTATCACGATGATCCAACTCACCAAAAATCTCGGTTAATTCTCCATAATACACAGAGAGTGTTCTGCCATTCTGTTTGGCAGAGAAAGCCCTCTGATTCAAGACAAATACCTGCAGTTCATCTGCTCCATCATAAAAAGCCTTAGAAAGGGCTTTCCAAATATCTCGAGCAGTGGGTAAGCGAATGTATCGCTTCATAATTTCTGGGGACATAGACATCAACAGCCATCTCTTGACCTTTTGATTGTCTGCATACCACTTCTCATATCCATCATCCTTCTCGGTAGGTGGCTGTGAATTACCACGAATGAAAGAGAGTTTCTCCTTCTCAGCAATATGCATCTCCATGATTTGAGACCACAGATCATAGTTTGTTTCATCGAGTACAATCCCTGCATTGAAGGATGAACCTTCGGATTGAATAATAATGGGAGCAGATGGCTGAGATACTTTCAAATCTGAATCGCCCATGGTTCAATGAAGGGGAAACAAATGATTCAAATTTCGTAGCTCTGATACCAACTTAAAAACAGAAACAGAGAAGAATATTTTTTTCATTCTTATTATTTACAATGAATGTACAGGTTCATATACATCTCAAGATCCTACAATCATGTTGTGTGCGTTATCCATACAGCTACACTATCTACAGGATAGGAAAGTATCCGAAAACAGTTAAGGAAAAATCAGAAAGAATATCGCAACACTTTGTGTATAAGCTTAGGAGCAAAGACAGCAAATTGAAATTGCCTCCAGGACCACGTCCATGGCCGGTCATAGGAAGTCTCCATCTCTTTGGAAAGCTTCCTCATCAGGCTCTTACGACGCTGGCAAAGAAATATGGATCCATCATGTTTCTCCGTTTGGGCTCTGCCCCCACTGTTGTGGTGTCTTCTCCTGCCATGGCAAAAGAATTCCTCAAAACGCATGATTTGATCTTTGCACAAAGACCAAACTGTACACTGGGGAAATACGTATGCTATGATCATCATAACGTGTCGTTTGCCCCCTATGGAGAGTCCTGGAGGCAGGTGAGAAAGCTGTGCACGGTGGAGCTGCTCACAGTGAAGAGAATCGATTCTTTCAGATTCGTGAGAGAGGAGGAAGTGTCTGCCATGATCGGCTCCATCTGGCAGGAAAGCGGGCGCGGAGTGCAGTGTGTGGATTTGAAGAAGAGGCTCTCCTCCGTTACTTAAAATATTATCTGCAGAATGTTTGCCCGCAAGACGTACTCCGACAACGAATTGAGTGGAGGGCAGAGCTTCAAACAAATGGTTGAGGAGATTTTTGCTGTGGCCGGTGTATTTTGCGTTGGTGATTTCGTTCCTTATCTCGACTGGTTCGACTTTCAAGGAATCCGTGGTCGCATGCAGGCCGTTCACAAAATATTCGATGGATTTGCTGAGAAAGTAATCAACGAGCACATTCATCGTAGATTGGAAAAAGGAAAACCCAAGGAAGAAGATCGCGTTAAAGATATGGTAGACGTGATGCTCGACATGGCCGAGACGCAGGGCCAAACAATCTCACGGGTCAAAATCAAAGGAATAATCTTGGTAAGATTTGAAATATGCTATTCTGTTTACCATATGAAGTCTGTACTCACTGAAGAAGATATACAAATTTGTGCAGGACATGTTAGCTGCCGGAATAGAAACATCGTCGACAACAGTAGAATGGGCAATGAGTGAGCTGCTGAGGAATCCTGCAATGCTGGCACGAGCGCAGCAGGAGATGGAATCGGCAGTGGGTAGAGACCGCAGAGTAAAGGAGAGTGACGTCATGAGCCTCGACTACTTGCGATGCGTGGTGAAGGAAACTTTTCGACTGCATCCGCCGTTTCCTCTGCTCATTCCGCACGAGTCGATGGAAGGGGGCAGCGTGGGAGGATATTTCATTCCGCCAAAGACGAGGCTGTATGTGAATATGTGGGCGATAGGAAGGGATGAAAACGTTTGGAAAGATGCTCATCAGTTCAAGCCCGAGCGGTTTATGGGCAACGATAAGGATGTGAGAGGTCAGGATTTCGATTTGCTGCCCTTCGGAACAGGAAGAAGGGGATGCCCTGGGACTTCAATGGGTCTTTCTGTTGTTGAGTTGGCACTTGCTCAGTTAGTTCATTGCTTTGACTGGACTGTGGAGGGCGAGGTAGATATGGCGGAAGAGTTTGGATTAACTCTTCCCAGAAAAACTCCACTGTTTGCCCGCCCTTCGTGGAGGCTCACAGCCGAATATCTTAGTTAAGAGAGTATTGTCTGATAGGTGTCTTTGCATGACTATTGCATATATAGTGCTAGTTCTTGCACCTCAACAAGGTGCAATGGTTACGCCGATAGCATGATATATACTTGCAATATATTGAAGGGCATGGGCAAAAAATGCAAGAAAAATGTAAATTGTTTTTCTTAAGACTAACTATTTATAGCAAAAGTCAATTGATGATGGGGTGAGAGAAGATTTGAAAATGAACAAATAAAACTTTATTTAAATCAGTAATCTATGCTAAATAGTTTCACAACATAATATTTTTTGTACAATGAAAGAAGACCTGTAACTTGAAAGGTCGATTGGATTAAGTACAATTGTTGCTGGTTAATGACATACCTTGTAACTGAATGCAACATAATGGAAAATTGTATGTTTGCAGTAAAATATTTTTTATAATACAAAAACATTTTTTTGACACATGAAACATAACCAATATCTTGAGGAAAAATATAAATACATCTTCACTTTTAATTTAATAGATTGAGGAAAAAGATTTGACACTTCATAAAACCATAGTTGTACAAAGTACATACAATAATTGGGCCCTACAAAATGGTGGCCTTTCTGCTAAAATGCATAAAGCATGAAGGATACAAAGCTCATATCATTGAGGTGACCAAGTATAGGAAGAGCTCATCTTGGGGAGCAAGAAATTATCATTCATTTTTGTGCTATTTAACCGTCATAAGTACAGGAAAATATTTCTTGCATGGTAGGAAAATCTCGTGGGGTATGAAGATAGCAGCGCAGAGGAAGAATTTTCCAAATGAGACGTCGTTCGAATTTATCAAGTATTTCCTTTAAGACAAGTAGCTCCCAAAAAAAATGAACAATGTAGCTACAAAGGTATTTTCCGGGGATGTAAGAAATTGAGCAGTGCAGTTTAGTGGTATAGTGGGTTTCACTTTCTGGAAGTCTTCCCAGCTCCAATTCCAAAGGACCTGTTTTGATTCTCGGGAAGAACATGAAAATGCAATGCAATCTAAGATGTGTTACCTTGTGTGAATTACCTAGGTCACCTAGGTTCTATTCTTATGAAACATGTGTGAGAAATTTTGAAATAGAAGATGGGTTAACCGCAGAATAGTCTCTCTAAATTAGAAGGGGGTTATCAAATGAAGAAAAAAATGAGCATGTAACAAAAGTATAAGCCATTTGTCTTCAAGACCTACAAAAAAAAAGCAATGGAATGGCTAGATGTGTTGATTAGGTTTCAAATTATGGCAAAAAAATTATAGCTCAAGTAAATAGCTGAAATGCATAATTATGTAAGAAGAAAATTAGACATATTTTAAGCACTAATTTTTTTTGAGTTGTATAATGATTTCTACGTATTTAAATTATAGTATTATTATTATTAGAATTTTTTTTTCCCAGTGTATGAACAAAATTACCATAAGAAGTTGAATATATTGAAGCCGTTGATGATGTTGATGCTATTGACTGATATGTATGTTTGAGTCTTGATACCTCGTCCTTGTAGTTGATTTTGTCATGGTATGTAGCAGATTTCTACAAAAGAGATATTTGCAAAAAGTGGGATTGACACTCCGACAATAATTGGGAGAGATGTGAGGGAAATCGATAAAGTGTCGTGGAGTTGAGCTGAGGTCTAGCTTCAAATGGATTGTAGTGTAACTCAAAATATTCTAGGTGCACATGCAGTGAAAGGGCTCAACATAAAGTGGGAAGGTTTATCAACCATAAAACAGGGTCCAGAGATTAAAATGTCAAAATCCTAACTATGACTGAGAATTTAAAGCTCGATAGTTAGTCCATCATGCTATCTACCATCAAGCCACTTAAAAGAGCTAAGTAGGGCACTTCTCAAATTACTATGATAAAATATGTTCTTTATGCATCTGCTTGTCAACCCAAAGAAAATTCTTTTGAAAAATGTATAGTTAGAGATCATAAAGTACCAAAGGAGGCAAGCAGTCTTCCGTAGCCCTTCAAGGAAGGAAAATCCACCATGGGTGCTTGTGTCTAAACCAGTTAGTGTTTTACACAACATGTGTGGAACTGGTTTGTCCTTTTAAACTTCCTCATCTTCTTCATCTCCAACATCTTTCCCCAGTGGCTGCAGAGATGCACAATCTCAATTACCAACTCTCCTTTTGAAATCTCTTGAGAGCTCCTATCTTGTAATATTATATATATCTATATTCACAAGCAATGCAAGAGGAAAGGTCAATTTTTTTGTTTATGATCCTGCTCCCAAAGTGAGAAAAGGGGCAATTTTGAAGAATGTAAACTTTGAAGTTTAACGAAATACAAACATTCTAGTATTAATATAGATTATATATAAGTTGGAGTACCATGATGGATCAGATTCAAATCTTGGCAGACATACTCCTTGCAATCATGCAAAAGTTGTGCACAATTTCAATTGATGTGTGGGCTAAGGAGACAAAGTGATGTGTGTTTTATGGAGATAAATTTTTTGATGTCCATAGACATTTTTTATTCCCCTAAAAAAATAAATACAGGTTGTAAACAAGCCCAATGTAGAAATGGACAAAGAGTTGTGGCTCCTCTTGGAGAGACTTTTATGAGAAAGCTAATAAATTGCAATCCTTTATGTTTTGAAAAATGAAATACATAGTTATCAAGGGCCTTTGTTTAGAGAACTCAAACTCAAAATTATTTCTACAAACAAAAAAGTCGAGAAAAAATTTGGTAAATCAAACTCTGAATCTATGTGTGCATAATTTACATTATAACGAGTCATGAGAAGTGAACCTAGATTGTGAGAAAAAGTGTATAATGCACACAGTTTTTGTAGGGGAAACATGCATACCTCTAGTTCAGGAACCAATGCTACTTGGGCATACACTTCGTTAGTCTCCTGGTATGCATGGTAAAGCAATAACACACCAACAATTTTATATGGGTGCCTACAAAACCAAGCATATTAAAAAAACCACACGTCTGTTGATGTTTATGTAACGAAGGAAAATTCAAGTAATGTTCACCCACATGGAGATTCAGATTGAGTACACAACAAAAAATTTGAGGTGGAAGATCATAAGGGTGCAGGTGTTGGTGATACTGGTGTTTGATGGAGGTGGGCACCTGCTCCATGTGACCCAAAACTTCCCTTCCTTGGCAGAGATATGAGATGACCTGCACAGTACTCAAAATTAGATTTTGTTATTTGAAAATGTCACAGCATCAGCATCTGATTCTCTCATAAGTTTTTTGCAAACAAAATTTTGACACCAGAGATGAAAATCCACATTTGAGTTACTACACTCGGTTGCAACATTTTTTCAAAGATTTCAATCTTCCACAATTCTTCTTCAACAAATATATACCATACATTTGAAGTCCCACTAAGTGACCAACCACCCATAGGCAACACTGTTGCAAGGTTTTATAGATTTCAAACATCCACAACACACAAAACCCCACAATAGAAGCCCTTAAAACAACCGTAGACAAAATATTTTCTGTGAAATTTTGTTACCCATCTAAAAATTTCAAACTTCCACTCTCTAAATTCATTCTTTTTCAAATTGAACAGTCTATACATAGACTTGACTGTCACGTAATCAACAGTTGCAAATTTTCAACCCAAACCCAAACCCAAATCAAGAAAAAAGAAAATCCCATGTACAAACACAAACATCCAACAAAAGAAAAACCAATTACTAACAATTAAGCACAGTACCTGAAGGCTTACTGGATGTAGTATACTAGTATCCACCAAAAGGAAAGCTGGTAAGACATTTGTTATAAGGAGAAACAACAGAGTCACTTCTCATAAGCCTATTGGCCTGTTGCTTTGTAGAGTCAAGCAACTTAGAAGAAGCATTATGCGAAGCATCAGACACAATAGAACCACTACGCATAAGGTACGATTCAGTACAAGCCATCTTGGGTGCACTTCTCCAGTCTTGATCCCTTGACGTCATCTGCTCCAACTCCATCTCTGACGCTGAACGACAATGCTTCAGGTGGTTATGACTCATTCCCAACACCCATCCAAACAAACCACCAAGAAATCCATTCATCTATTTCACACTCATGGGGGTGTAACACCCAGTGAAAGATCCAACCAGCTCGAAGCTTCCAAGTCTCAGAATGAGAGCCCTCTAGATCTACCCACAAAATAATTGGACACTAAAACTCAAATTGCCTCTTTTTGTCTCATGCATTTCCTCTGTTTGCAGGCTTTGATGGATGTCCATACTTCAGTCAGGACACCCATGCTTCTGTCAGGACGCCCATACCGGGTGCAAAGGGACAACATACGACATCAAGGAAGTGAAAGCTACAGAGCGACAACAAACGATGTTAGGTCACCGAAATAGTTTTCCCACCGGAATAGTCTTTCTCAGCATCAGACAGTAGACTTTTCCAATGGGAATTCCCTCCTATAATAGCCTATCGGCTAATTATATTATGAAAGAATCATGGTTTATTTGTATCGCTATTACATATATAGTATTGTAAGTTTTTTCCATTGTCTTAACTAATTAGTAAATGTGCATCGACAACTTTGTGTATATTATATACCAAGTAATAAGTTTTGCCAAGGTAGCATAAAGATAGTTTAGTTACTTGTCAAAATGAATATTGATGTCAATGGACTTTTGGTCTACTCGTGAAGTTGAAAGGATCTAAATGAGCCCACTAGCCTGCTCTTGGATTAAATCTTGTTGAGTGCAAAGGCTCCAACGCCTAAAAAGGGATGAGGTGAGGATAGTGCCCCCAATGAATTTTGGCGGAATGGATACCCCTTAGACCTTGGCTCTAAGCTAAAGGGGACTCCCTTGGGGATATCTCCAACAAAAAGAAAATAAGAAAAATTGATAAAGGTTTTGCTAGATACTATTTCATAATATGTTAGTTTTGTAATCATACTAATGTATTATTATGTTAGTTGAGCTCGTACCGACCATATTCTCCTTTGGTGTCTTAGGTTGGTGGGGTCTTACTAGGTGGTGGGGTTGATAGACATAAATTATCTTATTCTAAATTGTTTAATAATGCAAATATTCTTTGTACTTGTTAATGAATGAAATGCAAGAGCTTTTTAGTATGAGACAAATATTTCTGTTTTCAAATCTTATCAATAGTTAAGATATAAGGTTTTAATAAAAAATATTTAATAAATTAATTATTGGCAATCTGATTGGCTAAAGAGGTTTGAGTCATTTTTGAAGGCTTCACATTGTTCAAAAAATACAAGTACTTTTTAATAATAAAATGTTGGTGGTTTAAATGTGTAACATACTGTCGAGTACTTTTTAAATAATAAAATATTGGTGGTTTATTTGTATTGTGTACTAGGAAGTACTTTTCAAATAATAAAATATTTGAGTTTTAAATGTTCATTGTACTAATAGAGGGTTATATGGTACATTTAATATCTTTAAAAGGACATGTAGTAATAAAAAAACATTAACGAACATTGCTTAAAATCCAAATTATACATGTACTTTCCAATGAATTAGAAGTTAGAATTTTTTAAAGTTAGATGAAATATATTTAGTTAAAAATGTAAACATGTGAGTTTAAGGCAAGCTCTTCATGCAACATACATTTCTACTATTGTGCAGGTGATTCAAAGATAGGACTGCACACTCTCCTATCTTTATTAATTTGGCACAATCCTCAGACAACAATTGATTGAATTGACAAATTTATTTGTCAATCAATCCCCAATTCTCCACCCACATGACATATCACAAACTCTTCAAAAATTTATAATTATAATGTAAATACAGTTCATATTCAAAAATAATTCCAATAGTTTTATTCAGTTATCAAAGTAACAATTACAATTGGCAATGTTTTTACAACCTTTCAAATGATTTAAAGATCATTGATTTTGGGCTCCATCTCAATCAACAACTTTTATTCTCTCATCCTTGTCTTCACTTTGGCTTTGACCCCTCAAAACTTCTCCATTGACCAAGTCTCTTCACATTACAACACGTCTTCAAACTCTCTTCTCTTCCTCTATGTTGATGTGTAACCTCTTTTTCTTATCTGATATTTAGTATTTGGTTGTTCTTCTACCAAGTTTATTGTCATTTTTTCAATGATTTCATTTGTGAATTTGAGAATATTATTATGCTAATGTCATATTAACATCAACATTATTTCATCTTTTCTTCCATCACAACCTAGCCAATCTCTAGTGTAGTTTTGATTTATGGTGCTAAACTTCAAAGAATTTGTTCTTGAATATTTTCTAAGAAATTTATTTATATGAGATAAGTTTTTTAGAAAACCATAGTAGTGCAAATGGTTTATAATGTCAAGATCTCTATTTTTTTCCAAAATATGTAGATTCTCATAGGCGATGTTGAGTAATTTTCATTTTGAGAACTTTTAGAGATCCATTTGGGTTCATATGCCATCGATTTTTTATATAATTTTTAAAAGGTGTATAATTTTCCATGTACATTTTATTGGTACCATTTAATTTATTACATTATATATCAAAAGTTTTAGATTAATCTTTGTGGCCTATTTTGGGTATTTGTAATACATTAAGATCAATATCACTTTACTAATTTGAAGAAGAAACTATAATCACATTAAGTGTAAAGTTCCATCATCGTAATTTAGTAGAATAGAGCCTAGAGATATTGGATCCAATAGGGAAGTATGGTACAATAACTAGGGAACTACATGAATACATCTTTTCCCTTTCACTAGTTTAAAACTTCTTGTTGCTCTCTCTATGCCCTTGTTCTTGTGAATATGAAGAATTTTTAGGATACACATCGTTTGTAGATGGATTTTAGGTATCTATCAATAGCTCTTATTCTTTATAATTTATTTTGTTCAATATAAATAACATAAGTCTAATTATAAAATACATTCCTTGGCTCTTAAAGATAAATGTCTCTTATTGAAAGTTGAAATGAACCGATGTTCAATTGGGACCATGAGAGGGAGAAAATTGGGGACATTGACTTTACATAACAAGATTTAAAGAATTATTTATTTCTCACTATGTAGTAGGAAGAATACATGATATTTCCTATATTATTCATTATATATAGAGACACAAAAGGAAAATAAATATAAGGTAAAGATATTGAATCATAATGAACAATAATTTAATTTAAAATAAAGAAGTGATTGAATTGGAGATTGTTGGTGTTTTTATTAGTGCTTTCATTGATGTAAAACCCTAGTGTGGATGTGTTGTGTTTTGATGTCACATTCATATCAACCTTTAGTATGGTCAAAGAGATTTTTGGAGATTGTTGCACTATGTTTCCAATAGTGTTGTCATTTAATGTCAACCTCTAGTGTAGTCATCTTGAGAAGTGTTTGTGACATTGAGAAGGTGTTGCAAATGTTGTAGACATGCTGGGAAGGTGTTTGTGGTGTTGCTGATGCAACTAGTTCACCTAACTTCAAAGTGCTTTTAAGAAAATTTGAATAAAAAAGTGTGTAGTGTGATAGAGGTGTGTTGAGTGTTGTGCTCTATATTTCTTTATGATTGAAGATATGCTTGTGCAATTTGGATGTGATGATCAAAATTGTTTAGAGATGCTTAATCCAAAGTTTTAGGTTCTGGATCATATTGAAATGTTGGAAATGGGGTTCAATCAAAGTGAATCAACAAGATGATGAACCTCACTTTTCACTTGTCATTTCATTTAATTATGTATAGAACATAAAAAAAACCTAACTGATATAATAGTAAAAAGGTAGGTTTTAAGATGGTAAAATGATGTGTACCTGTTGGAAAAAAGTGCTTTTTTCGGCCTCACTAAGGACTCATTCGCCCAGTGGAAAATGGGTCCCTACTAGGGTTCTAGAAAATCAGCTTTTGGGTTCCGTTCTTCAACGTCTACACTCCCAGATCCCAGGTGTTCAGCTCCCAAAAGTAAAAAAAAAATTATGTAGAAGACTTTTTGTGATCTTGTAAGAAATATGTCAACTTTTACAACTTTGAAAACTTTTGCAACTTTTGTTCTCTAATTGATCTTCAACCTAAAATCCTACAATCACACATCAAAGGAGAAGAAAAACATTGTTGTGTTAGGGAATAGGGGTTTGCCTTGGTCAAATCCTATTTTGGTAGTTAAACCTTATGATGAAGCAATGAAACATGAAGGATGAAAAATTAAACATGAAACAATGATACATTGGATGAAATCTTGGATGATAAATCAACAATCTAGCATGAAATGGCTTTAAGGAATGTAGATCTTGATCTTGAACTTTGATATGAAACAATGCTCGAATTGGATTTTCAATGCTACATCAACACATTAGCTCAACAACATGCATGATGCATTGTGCCTTTGGCATGATGAAATGGATATTTGATTACTACAATAAACTCTAATAATCTACCCTTGAATGCTCTTGTGAACTCATTATCTCATAAAATTTCTCTTAGGATGCTTGCATAAAAATTCTTAGGTGAAGCAATGTGAAATAGCCTTATATTTATACTTAACTTAAGATTAAATCCTGAAATTCAAATAACACAAGCCAACATCAGATCTAGAATTTGAAATCATTAAAATACAACCAAAAATATATCCCAAGGCAGGTGTCCTAAGTTAGTGAGGACCCATTCACCATAAGGTGGTGAATGGGTCATAGCATACTTAACTAGGACACATTTCAGGGGATGTGAAATTCCATGTCAAAAGGGGGTTCTAGGACCTAGCGAGGACCCATTCACCAAGTGAAAAATGGGTCCTAGGTCACTATCCTAGGACACATTGCTTTTAAAATTAAGTGTTGTGTAATATTATTTAAGAGTGTTGGGCTTTATCCCTTGACAAATGAAATAAATTAATCTTGGATTTGAATTAAAAGGTCCAATTAACTTTAACCTAACCTAAATTAATTAATAAAGCCCTAGATTAGTGTGAAAGTGTAAAGATACACTTTACAACACCCTAAGTAAGGCATCATTAAGTCCATTTTATTAATTCATTCCCAAATTAAGGAAAAAGGGATACATTTTTTGTTACTACATAAATTTCCTCCACTTTAGTGAGAGTATGAACCCACGTTAAACTCACACTAAAGTAGACATTCAAGACACTTATGTATGCAGCAATGACAAAGATACACAATCATACACTATCAAAGACTAGGAAAATAAAGGATCAAGCTTCAACCATCCCAATGTGATGTGGAATGTGTAGAAGTTGAGAAAACCAACTTCACAGACCCCGAAGATCACTGCATGCAAATAACCTGTCACAGAAAGAAGAGATGGAGACAAACAAGCAAGGGTGCTCTGAAAGCTGAAAAATGTATTCATCCAAGAGAGATAAATTACAATGATGAATCCTTATAAAAGGATATTGTGCAACCCTAAAAGAAACCCTAATAGGTAGACATTTAATAATTAATATAATTATTAAATGTCACAAAATGCAACTAAAGTGAAATCTTAAGAGAGGAATAAAGGTAATTTAATCAACATGATTAAATTAAAACCTTTACTCTAACACCCCCCCTTAAGATGAGCAAAAGTGCAGTTACAAACATGTGCAAGAAAGCAAAGGTAACTACAATGCAAGAAAGTAAACTTGGGTCCCGACAACAAGGCCTGATCAGGTACCCAATTACAACCAAATCTCTGTAAAGTGGAGAAAATAGAGAAAACCTCATGGGAAAAACTCTACTCCAAAAAGAGATGAAAGAAATAAATGCACTAATAACAGAAGGATAGGAGGTGGATAACATAAGACCCCCCATAGATAACTTCTATCATATAAGTACATGTACAATGGTCTCCATAGGAGAAAAAGAAAGAGACTAGAAGGCCCCCCCACAATGAAGAAACTCCTGTCGCACATATGGATGCCTGAGGTAGAATCCAGAAAGAGATCCTGAAGTGGCATATAATATTCCTCCCCTTGGGAAGAAATGGATCCAAAGGACGAAGATGAAGAAACCCTGTGAAGAGAGAAGAATCAATCTGTCTCAAGATGTGTGCCATAATAGGATGCTTGAAGAATCTCTTTGTCTGAACTGAAACAAAAGATGTCAAATCCAAACTAAACTGAAGACTCAAAAACTGCAACCTCTGAATGCATAGATGATGGTGGGCTAACAGCTGGAATATGGTTGTCAACAAAGAGGAGCTGAAAATCCTCAAAGTAATCCTCCAGATCTGCAATATAGGACTCTACAAACAAAGATGAAATGCCTGCAAGATAAGAATCCCAAGTAGCCATGTCTGAAAGATGTATGATGTCCTGCTTAGCTGAATCAATAGGAGCCAAAGAAGAGGCAATATCAAACTGATCAAGAACAACAGGAGAAGATGTTGATACATGTATAATCTCAGTCTGAAGAGTAGGAACTGTGAGACAATCCTTTGATTCATCAGAATATGTAAGGGTGTCTAAATACTGAAGTTCCTTTAAAGTATCATGATCAAAAGGTGTGTTCTCTCTCCAACCAATGGGTACAAGATAATCTGAAGCAGGATCCTTTGGGAATGGAGAAAGACTGGGGTCTCCATAGATCTCCCAAAGACGTGTCCAAAGTGAGTGAGGACAATCAATGCCCGATATAGCCCACACAGTGTCAGAATCAACACTAGACAAAATAACTCCTACTATGTGATTTCTAATGATATCCCAAGCTAGTTTTCCCTTTGAAGTTGCTGGTTTAGGTATGAGATCATACAAATAAGGTAAAATATTAAGCCACCTACAGTGTGTAAGTATGCCCTTTGCCTATAACTCATAATTACCCCGTTCTAGAAAAACAACTGAAGGTGAGTAGAAAAACCATGATAACTCTTCAAATTAAAAATCTGAGACCTTAACCTCAATACTGATAAACCATATCAAATAAAGCCATCCATGCAAACAAATCATTTTCAAGGCCAAACGTCCAAGTAATTGATAGATGTGTGAAAACACAATAATGAATAAAATGTACCTGTGTAGATTCTAGAAAAATAAATGAAAGATCTAAGAAAGGTCATAGAAACATCTTTCCAACGCCTATTTTTTGTGAAAACAGAGTTGACATAAAAGATACATGAGTGAAAAACACAAGTTCGACTTTGAATGAGAAAAACAAATCAAAACGGAAAAACTGAAAATTAGACCACACCATCGACATTAGAATCAACTTTCCAACGTATCTTGTTTGAAAAAAGGAAGATCGTGCATACCATTTTATACGATTCTTGAAAGTCTCTTGAAAATGCACAGTGGGTCCTTGAAGCCCGTGGGCTAAAAAGCTAGCCCCCGTCCGGCCAATGGGGGCTAAGGACCTCCGGTTTCTATGACCAAGGGGGTTTGGTGGCGCTGGAAAGTGTAGCCTTAGGTCCTGGCTGAGGGCTTTCCTTCAGCCCCGGAAGCAATCTGTGGGCAGTGGTACAGCCATCGGGTGTTGGTAAACGTAGGTGGGGCGGTGGTGATAGCCGAACTGAAGCACCTTATATAAAAAAAAATGCCATTTTTTACAATTTTTTCGATTTTCGTGAATTTTACACCTCGAAAATTGTGCCTTGGGGGTCGTACGGCCCCTGAGCAAAAAAAATTTGCCTCCCAGATCAACTATGCCCAAATAGGTCGTGCCATATATGAAAATATGGGTTTTTGGCCGCTCTGAATCCAACCGTGAGGTCCGTTTGGGCCCAAAATGCACCCAAAAAATGGAGTTACCCAGATCCTCAAAAAAAATGCAAGGCATGAAACCAGATTTGAAAACTGCACCAAGACCCTCTCAAATTAGCTGAAGAATCCCAAATTTCTTCTGTCAAACCCTTGTAACTCCAAATTCTTCAGAAGTCGAACAGGAAGCAGCAGGTCTGGAGCTCTGATACCATGTAGAAGTTGAGAAAGCCAACTTCACAGACCCCGAAGATCACCTGCATGCAAATAACCTGTCACAGAAAGAAGAGATGGAGACAAACAAGCAAGGGTGCTCTGAAAGCTGAAAAATGTATTCATCCAAGAGAGAGGTAAATTACAATGATGAATCCTTATAAAAGGATATTGTGCAACCCTAAAAGAAACCCTAATAGGTAGACATTTAATAATTAATATAATTATTAAATGTCACAAAATGCAACTAAAGTGAAATCTTAAGAGAGGAATAAAGGTAATTTAATCAACATGATTAAATTAAAACCTTTACTCAGAATGTGGTTGTTTTTCTGAGAAAGAGAAAGGATCAAGCCTCGACTATCCAATGTGATGTGGAACACGTCTCAAATATTTGTCCCATATCGTTCACAAGTAGAACTTGATGTCCACTATGCAAACGACACACACGCTCACTCTAGGGTAGTAGAACCTCAAGCCGTCCACTAGGTGAGTATCCCAATGGGGTGGTAAATGAGATAATCATATTAGGCTACCATAACATATTAAAGTTATCCTCCTAACAACTTCAATAAGGCACCACAATGCTAAATGCTTATGAATATTATGTCTATAAGTTTTTCTTCAAGGGGATCTTGCTTTATTCATGTAAGGTCTTCTCCTTAGGGATCATCGTGGCTAATGTCTCAAAGAGAGGACAAGTCAAGAGTATTATATTGCCACTTATGGGATTCCTCAATCCACAAGTGTATAGGAGTGAATTTGCACCCTTTACACAAATTCCCCTTTTACACTTCCTCACATTAGAAAACCAAATCCAAAGGAGAAAATCCACATCAACTCACTGCCCTCATTCCACTTGGCATCTATTTTTTGCATCGATAGAAGACTAACTATCGTGGACACCCGTGCAACATGCAAACATCCCTAACAGATTCCTATGTTTTAAGTTGGCAGAGGCATTACAATTCCCATTAGGGTCAATTTGTAAGTCCCTCTTCGACTAACTAAATATGGTAGATTCTCTCCCTTCTTCAAATTCTTCCATTCTTCATCCAATCCCTCTTCTTTTTGCACTCCCTAAGCATTCTAGCAATCACTTCTTGCATTCTCTACCTTCATTTTCACTCTCAAGTAGCACTTTGGCACTCCATAGTAGAAGAGAAAATACTCCATCAACTCCATAGAGTAAGTGTGGAACAAACCATTATAGTAGGGACTTGAGTCCTCTTTTCTCCTCCATTAGCTAGTGAGCTCTTGGTAGAGGTGGTGGATGTGCATTTGGAGCTAGCTAGTGAACAAGCTCTTTTGTGAGATTATCCTTGTCACCTTAGCTTTAATATATTTGTTTTTATCACATTCATTTGTACTTCTCTTTATAGTTTTGTTTTGTTCTCTTAAAAATCACTAGCTAGGTCGTCAGCTCATTTTTTGGCAGTTCTTGCTATATTTTTGGTCCTATAGTTGTACTCACGCCAGCACACCTTAGAGATGCCATCACGTCACGCTATCATCCTCGGGTAGAGGGCTACCTAAAGTGTAGTGTTGAACTTGAAAGCCAACTTGCCTAGCCCCATTCTAAATTTCAAGTCTATAGAGTGATTGAAGGACCTTATAGTCCTCATCATTCCCGACCCTCATTTCAAGAAATCCATTTAGAGTGAGGTAAGTTATGGAAACCTTCCACTCTTGGATCTCCATGACTTGGTGCCTTCAACGTGGTTGGTCCCCCTCTCTTACATTTTTGGTGAACCCAATGTGAACCAATGTCTGCTCATTCATTGGTGTTGAGGATTTTCCCTTATACCTTGTGATTGTTGTGCCCCTAAGTGTTGCAAAGGTTTATGAGCATCACAACCTAGTCCACAACCTTTGGGTGTATTGTTAGGAGGTGTATGACAACTTCTAATGGAGAGGATGAAGGTCACTACTAGTTTCTTTACAGGCCTTTTCGCTAGATTTGTCATTGGTCTCGCCGCACAGGAGTAGTTGTCAAGGAGCGAGGTAGGATTCTCTGATGAGACTAAGAATGTCCCCACCTCTCCCACATCTCCCACACCATCATCAGTCGACGAGAATGAGGTTGTTCACATTCCTTCAAAATATGTCTCCGCCCTCAACAAAGGGTTGGGTGACTTGGAAAACCACTTGGAAAGAGACCCGAAGTTGGCTAGGGCCTCTCGGGTTATCAATGAACTAAAGTATATGGGTGGAAAAGACGGAACATCTATAGAACTCTTGGCTAGTCTCTCTAGTCTAATTGATGCATGTGCTCCCCCAAATAATCCTAACATTGTACAAGGGGCAACTTTTGAATACCATGACAGACAAATAGGAATGTCGATGCCTCATATGTCTGTGTACATGGTCGATGCCATACAATCAATCAACATTTTTGTCTACCTCTAAGAGACCCAAAACTATCAAAGTGAACAAGATCCCCTTGGGTTTTAGCTTCACCCCTCTTGTCACCTCTAGTAGTGGAGGCTTTGGTGGGATGAGCAGTGAGGGCTTTGGTAGTGGCAGTGGCTTCGATAGTGGGGGTGGTTCTGGTGGAAGTGGTTCCAATGGAGGTAATGGTGGTGGCTTTGGAAGTGGAGGTGGCTTTGACAGAGGCCCTACTAGTGGTGGTGGCTCTGGTAGTGGTTCTAATGGAGGTCACACAAATGGGTCTGGTGGTGGCTCTGACAGTGGTTTTGGAGGAGGTTCCTCTAGCCCTATATCTTCTAATGACCATATTCTAGACACTCTTCTTCAAAATATGAGTAAGATGTAAAGCTAGTTGGCAAGTCTCTCCCAAGCCTCTACCTAGCCTATCTTCCAACCCTTCTTCCAGGATAGCCCGTTGTTAGTCATAATTTTGAACACTCCCTTCCCTCAAGGAATGGAGATTCTTAAATTGAAAAAATATGGCGGTTAAGGGGACCCAAAAATACATGTATCTGCCTTTAACGCACTGTGCATAGATCTCTTCCATCACGATGCATTGATGGAAAAACTATTCCCTTGATCTCTCAAGAATACAACACTTGAATGGTACTGTTCCTTGCCCGATAATTCCATTTTCCCATTTGACCAACTTGTAAACCAATTCTTACGACAATTCCAAGCTAACATCGGGCCGAAGATGACCTTTTTGGATCTTGTTCGATGCAAAAAAGGTAATAATGAAAATATTACTAACTTCATCATGCAGTATCAAACACTCTTCTCACAAATCTCATATTGAAGCTGCCCGATTTTGACGTGCAAAAGGTATTCATAGGGAACTTGCAAAGCCCTTGGCAGGAAAAGTTTTCCCTTATGAAATATCCTTCTTTTGTGCATTTTTGTGTAGCCATGTGAGAGTACCAATAGATGGTAGCTCAATTTGGGGGATCCTCCTTGGACTCCCGTTCTGAAGTAAAGTCCATTGTATAGATCTCTGGGAAAGGAAATGTTGTTGCGAATGTAGTAGTCGTTGTGGATGACACCAACCTCAAATGCAACCAAAAGTTCACAAAGTTAGAAAAATCTTATTCTTCCATCTTGCAAAAGTTATTGAAGGATAAGATCTGTAGACAAAGATTTTGGCACCCTAATCCTTTTTAACGCTTCTAGGGTTTTTCACCTAAAAGGAGAAAGAATGGCCAAAATGGGCAATGTTACACTCAAAGTCAATGAAATATGGATGGAATATGGATGTAGTGTGCCTAGATGCAATGTTTGAATGCAAGAAACTAATAAAATGGATTAATTATTAATGCAAAACCAATGAAATGTAGATTCTTTGAAAACACATTGTGTAATGCAAAAACACCTAGAAATGAAAGTAAACCACAACAAAAAATGAATGAAACCAAAGAGGTGCACTTGTAAAATTGATGGAGACTTGAAATGACTTGTGAAATTCTGCTGATCCTAATTTTTAGGCATTGTGGGACTCATTCACCATTTTGGGTGAATCAATCCCAGTTCCGTGAAACTATTTCGGAGCCCGTTTTGGACAAATGGGTATCCAAAAATGCAAAAAACCAAAATTAGGCCTAGTAGTGGGACTCATTCACCACCCATGTAAAATGAGTCTAATTTTTAATTTCTAAATATTCAAAGGTGGAAATAGGAGCTTTCGGTTTGCACTTTCTGCTTCTCCAAGTGTCTGGTTCTGAAACTGTCAAATTCGGGCCTAAAAGTGACTTTTTGAGGGTATTTTGATTTATCCAATGAAGAGATTACTTCAAAAACTTTTTAATGAAATCTTGAATGATTTCTAAGCCTCCAAGATGTGTAAATCTGCAAACACACAAGACAAGAAAGAGAAATGCTGAATGTTAGGGAATGGGGGGTTTGCCTTGGTTAAACCCCTTTTAGGTAATTAAACAAAAATGGAGAAAGAATGTAATGAAACATGAAATAATGGAGTTATTAGCTTTACATGATGATTGATCTTGAATTTCTATAACAAAACATGAAGAATCTTCCCTTGAATGTCTTTTAAAGCTATCTTGGTGACTTGCAATGATGAAACCTTAGCTTGCTTGACTTGATAGAGAAGATAGATGATGACTAAATGATGTGAATGAGTTATGGGTTGAAATGGATGGAAAAACACTTATGCCCTAATAAACCAATAATACAACATCATAGGCTGACATAAGGTATTTTTGAATAAAAACTTGAAAAAAAAATTGAATTATTTTGAATTTGTAGCCAACAGGGACTCATTTTCCAGCCATGGCGAGTGGGTCCCACCTTGGGCTTGTAAGTGGGTGTTGGGAATTAAGTTGCATTTAATGTTGTTTGTTGGGTTTACATTAAAAAATACACTTAATTAAGTCTTATGAGTGCATAAAGGGGTCAAATAAAGCATAAGAAAGGTGTAATTGGTAATGAAAAGCTCAGAAAAGCATGAAAGATTGTTACAAGGCTTTACAATAGTTTAAAATAGGACTTGATAAGGAATAAAAAGGTGATATTTAGATGAATTATAATAAGAAGAGTCTAGAAAAGTGTAGAAATGTGTTACAACATTTCACAACACCTTCACAAGACATCATTAAATGCATTTTATTCAGTTTACAAGGCTCCAAGACCTAGTGTGGCTGTGAAAAACACCTCACAACACCAAATCAAGACCTTATTAAGTCCAATTTATCATCAATTATTCCCAAAATCAAGCAAGTTTTCTTTTTTATATGGTACATTTAGCCCCCAATTTAGTGAGAGGATGAACTTGCTTCAAACTCACACTAAAGTAGACATTCAAGAGAGATCTGAGTGTACAGATGCAAATGACAAAGAATGAAAAAGATCAAGAAGGAATTCAAGCCCCCAGGATCCAAGATCCTAAGTCAAACCATCAAGATACATAATCATTCAATGGCAAGAACTAAAGTAAAGAAGAATGGTGTGGAAAATATGTGCTCACTATGGGGCCATAGAACATAAGGTCGTTCGCGGGGTGAGATATCCCAAAGAAGTGGTTTAGTGATAAATTCATGCTAGTGTGTTGTCTTCCCATCATAATAACCATACCAAAGTTATGCTCCTGATAACATTGATAAGGCACCACAATGAAAATGCTTTTTGTAAATGTATTTTGAATATGTAAAGAATTTTGTTAAAGGGGATTTTGCTTTGTTCATGTAAGGTCTTCTTCTTAGGGAGCTTTTTGCCTAATGTCTCCAAGAGAGGACAAGTCATGATGTCAGATCATTATCCATGGGATGCCTCATTTGCATCAGGCCAAGTTTCAGTTGATCGTTATTCCCTTGTTAGATCATTATCCATGGGATGCTTTGTTTGCATCAGGTCACTTCAGTTGATCGTACACTCTTGGAAGGAATCAAATACAATGACACCACCAAGGAGAGGACACATCACAAGAAAAATTAAATCATGCCATGAAATTTGCAAATGGATGTTGTCTATGTATGCCCCCACTTTAAAGAAGTTGCTACACCATTATTGTGAGAAATTGCTTTAAAGTAGAAGAGGGTATGAGAGCTTATTCAAAAATCCCTATGCCAAGTCATATGTTTTCGAGAAGTTGTGTCATAAAGAAAGGTAGTATGTCACATGTGAGCCAATCTTAAGACATGTCATCAATAACCCAAGCTTGCTCTTATATGTTCATGAAAAGTTAACGATTAGCCAAAAGAGACAATGACAAGGGACATACGGGGATAAGGTTGTCGAACCCCTTGCCCCCACTTAGTGCAAGATAAGGGTGAGCTTGGAATGTATGATGGTATGTTGCTCCTTGCAATGGATGCAAAACATGCAATAGTGAGTATGCTATGATCCTACAACTATTGCATGGAAAGGAGCAACAACTAATGTTATTTATGTGGATATAGAAACAAAGTTTTTTCTTGATATATGTTTAATGGGATATATATCAATTTAGGATGTACCAAGGTTAGAGTTTTCTTGGACGAATCTTGAGTGATGGTATGGATGTTGACTGAAGGTTTGTTGGATGGGTTTATTTCGATGAGAGGAAAATCATGACGACCATGATTTGGAAGGATGAGGTTGGGTGTATTGTGAGCTTGTTGCTTGTGTAATGGTGGGTAAAGAATAGGATTCTTAGGTGTGTCCAAAATAAATTCAACACACATAGGGGGATGATTAATGGTTGGATTGTTTTAAGTATCAATAGTGATGATATGAGAAGAAGGCTTTATTTGGTTGTCTGCTTTCTCTAAGGTATCATTATTATGTCCTATAATATCGACCCTAGGAGTAGAGCTAATATGTTCATCACATGTCATAATTGGATTTGGAAAAATAGCTTCATCACTCATAGGAGAGGCATTAAGAGAAGGATAACTAAGAGTTTCATGGTTACTAATGAGTGGACTTTTTTGTTCAAATAGAGATTTTGTCACAAAATCCTCTAATACTAAACTATCTTCTACATATGTAGAGAAGATATTAGGATAAGAAAAGGGTTGATGGTCATGATTATCTATACTTACATCCTCATGTCCTAGAATGTTCTCTTGAGTGGGGCAAGTAGGATTTTCATAGCTCTTAATCATATCCTCCACAAAAATGTGTTTGTCAGGATTGTTCACGATTGTATCCTTATTCACTAAAGGATTTTCAAAAGTAGGGTAGGTGTTGGGAGATGAATGGGTACTTGGTAAGGTAGTGGAAATGATTTCAGCTTTGTGTGTCATAATGTCTTTGCAAGGGGGAGGAGAAGGAAGAGAAGCAAGAATTTTAGGATCTTCAATGATTGTGTCTTCTTTCATCAAGATACCTTCATCACCAATGGGAGAGATATCGAGAGAAGAAAATTATGATTATCATGATTATCGATGCTTGCATCCTTTTGTGTCAAACCTTTAGTGGATGATTTTAGTGAGAGGAAGTCCTTAAGGGCTTCATCTAACATGTCTAAATAATCACTACTAAGGGGCTTGGATGTTATGGTTTTTCTAAATTGAATCATTTTTTGAATTGGATCATTTGATGTTTTTTGTTTTTTGTTTTCACATGCTAATTAATTTGATCTAAATGAACTAGGAACTAATGCTAAAAATGAAAATTGCAAAATTCTAAGTGCAATGAAAGTAAATAATGCTTATTTCTAATGATTTAAATGTAAGAGAGGCTATGCAAACTTGAAATGCAATGTAAAGACATAGGATGAAATGTAACTTTTCATATTTCAAACAAAGTAATTGACTAATGACACTATGCAATAATATGAAAGATAAAAGATTGGAAATGAAAATGCGAATTTGAACAATGCATGAAATGAGCTAATGTTTAAGCTAAATCTAATGAAATGCATGATATAGAAACTCATCCAACTGATATAGATAACTAATGGCAGCAAACAAAAGCATAAAAATAGGGTTTTCAACTCTGTAAAAGGTAGTTTCAGGGGTCAAAAGGGACTGATTCGCCCAGGGTGGTGAATGAGTCCTAGTATGAACTTTTTTCAGAATTTTCAAAAAAAATTGAGTGATTTTTATGTTTTTTGAGTTCTATGATGCAAACCTAAGTTAAAAATGAAGAATTTTATAAAATTTAAATGAATTTAGATGCCAAAAATGTAACCTAAATGCACTTTCTATGAATGCAAAGTTTGAAACCTAGCATGCAAATGAATTTATGCAAACCCTAATGCAAGATCAATGTGAGGCTAGATCAATGATGAAGGAATAAAAAGCAGAAAAGTATTTGAAAAGAAGGCTCACCAAAATGTAGACAAAGATTTTGGCACCCTAATCCTTTCTAATGCTTCTAGGGTTTTTCATCTAAAAGGAGAAAGAAGGGCCAAAATGGGCAATGGTACACTCAAATTCAATGCAATATGGATGTAGTGTGCATAGATGCAATGTTTGAATGCAAGAAACTAATAAAATGGATTAATTATTAATGTAAAACCAATGAAATGTAGATTGTTTGAAAACACATTGTGTAATGCAAAAACACCTAGAAATGAAAGTAAACCACAACAAAAATGAATGAAACTTAAGAGGTGCACCTGTAAAATTGATGGAGACTTGAAATGACTTGTGAAATTCTATTGATCCTAGTTTTTAGGCCTGAAGGGACTCATTCGCCATTCTGGGCGAATAAGTCCCAGTTCTGTGAAACTGTTTTGGAGCCCATTTTAGACAAATAGGTATCCAAAAATGTAGAAAACCAAAATCAGGCCTGGTAGTGGGACTCATTCACCACCCATGGTGAATGAGTTGAATTTTGAATTTCTAAATATTCAAAGGTGGAAACAGGAGTTTTCAGTCTGCACTTTCTGCTTCTCTAGGTCTCTAGTTCTGAAACTATCAAATTCGAGCCTAAAAGTGACTTTTTGAGGGCATTTTGACTTATCCAATGAAGAGATGACTTGAAAAAATTGCAATGCAATCCTCAATTATTTCTAAGCCTCCAAGATGTCTAAATTTTCAAACACACAAAACAAGAAAGAGAAATGTTGAACGTTATGGCATGGGGGCTTGCCTTGGTCAAACCCCTTTTAGGTAATTAAACCAAAATGGAGAAAGAATGTAATGAAAGCATGCAATAATGGAGTCATTACCTTGCCATGATAATTGATCTTGAATTTCTGCAACAAAACATGATGAATATTCCCTTGAATGTGTTTGGAAGCTGTTGGTTATTTTTTAAGAACCAAACTTAATCTTAGTCCTTACCTATGAATTTTCCACAACTCAATCATCAACAAGGTCGAGGATTGGCCAACACTTAAGTAAAATAATTAATACTTCACTTGTTCACTTCGGACTCTGTGAGACCCAGGAGGGTAATCCTATGCATACTCATAATATTTCTCATTAGGTCAGGAGTATTTCCACACATAGAGGCATTATCGCAAGAAACTCACCTCATCAAAGGCTTGGCAGACCTCAAATAGAAGTGTTACTCATTTAAGGGAATGTGCTTATATACATAAAGTTGGGGCAATGTAGTTTAGAGTATTTTATGAATCTTTCTTCATCTTGAATCCTGGACCAAATTTATTACTAGTTCAATTGACCACAAGATAAACTTAATAAAATAATCAGTGCCTCATCTAAGGGAGAAATAGAGTCATAACTTATAAGCAATTATTAATAAAATTATGATTGAACATTAGAAATTAATGGAATATTAGTGTACCACTTTGTAACATCTAACTTACTGTGTATCAAAATATCACTTCCTTGCTAAATCCTATATCCTTTTCTCACAAACTAATGACCTCATATTAGCGTTTAATCAAATAATTGAACTTAAGCATAAAACAAGTTCATCCATTTGGTGGAAATGACAGAAGACAAATGGAATTATAATTAACAACTCCATTCATAACTTGGAATAAAATACATAGGAGAGCAACATTTTAGAACTAAAATTATTCTTCATTTCTGATATTGCTTTGTAAAACCATATTTAAGATCTGTATACAATATGAATTTCACCCTAGATTTTCTTCTAATATATCTATTAAATTATCTATTTACATTCTATCTACTTTGAGAGCATAATATTCATCGTGACCTTTTTTAGACTCAAAATTCCAAACTCTCTTGTATCAACCATGGAATTCCCTTTATATAAATAGGGGAGCAACAAGAACCTGACTAAATTACACTTTCACTTTCATTTCAGTCATTTCAAAAACTTAATTGTAATTGACTCCTTGAAGAACTCCCCAGGTGGTTCCATATGCAATAATTTGAGAACAAGGGAGGACAATTTAAGGAAAAAGACATGTGTAGGACACCAATAGTAATTGTC
>VDFB02286717.1:0-15169 GCA_007258455.2 Sequoia sempervirens
TATCAAAGCATGAAACAATGACAATTAATGAAATGATCTTTGATCAATATTTTCATTAATAATTCATATACACAATCAAAGTGGAGAGACTATAGACTTGAAAAATCTCAATTATCATTCTGATATGTCCAAAAACCATACATTTGATGAAATATGCTACCTAGACTCAAACATTCGATAAAGACTAAATGTATTATCTCTGTGTTCTTAATTCTTACAATACAGCCCCAGTATTCAATCAAAGACCCATACAAATGGACCTGAATTCCCTTTTATAGAATAAGGGAGAAAAACAAGCTTCAAGCCAAGTGTACACATGTCACAATAGGATTGGACCGCAAGAAGACAGATTCCCCAATTCAGTTATATTTACATTTATCAAAGTGGAGGGAAATCATACAAGAAAAAGTTCATTTACATTTGTTAGGAGGATCAACTTTGTCCTGCAAAACCACATGTCAAAAAGAATAAACATCTTCATAGCAGCACCTTGATTTCATCAAACAAAATGACAAACTGGCGTGGATTAAGAAATAAGTTATCATTTCCATCAACATTCCACATCACTAATAATTTACTATCATTATGTGAAACATATGTTTTATACACTTGTAACTTCTATGGCCAGACTTGTACAATACTTGACCAAGTATATGTTTCACATTTCAATTCATAAACCAAATTTTCCTACACACTCCCACATTATTCATATTCTTCTTCAGATGGCTAATTGCACTCCATAATTTCATCCATGGCTTTTCTATAAGGGGCATACTTAGTTACCACTGCATTGGATTATTTGTCAAAATCCTCTAGAAAACTGATAAGAAATGTCAACCTCTTCAAGGTGTCATTGAAGAGATTAATATTAGCCTCCTTGCATATTTCATTTACCTGGGAATGAATAACCTCATCCAGTTCCTTTTTCCACTCATGCAATGGCTTTAGTTCATAATTATTGACTTCAACATCTAGTAATGGCGACAAATCAGTATGACTGTATTGAGATAATAATTATATTATTCTCTGCTCAAGCGGAGGTGCATACCTTTGAAAATTTTGCTCACTCAATCTACTTACAAAATCATAAACTGGTTGCACCAGCAGGTACTTATCTTCATGTTGACCAACTCGCACTAATATTAATGTCAATCTCTCGGATCTTGCAACCCATTTATTTAAGGTTGGTATAGCCAACAACTTATCGCTTTTAGATAATCACATTGCACATAGCATCAAATCATAGTTGTCATACATGCCATTGAGTCTAGCTTGAATATATATTTTTAGATTCTTTAATGTAGTGCAAATTTTTTTTGATGTATTCTAATTCATTGCATCTTGGGCCTTCTCCAATAGCTTCTTGTATGTTTCAATTTTTAAAATCAGTTGCTCTCTATCAAATTAGCTAGAACCTGATCCACTTGGCTCTTCCACTACAACTGACTATTTTTTCTGACTATATGGTACTATTGCTAAGGCGTGGCTATGAAATGAATGTTGCACAGATGTCATTGGAGAAGATGAAGGTGGGTGGCTTGATCTAGGCTAACCCCTCTCTCTTTGTACCTCCTCTCTTTGTTTATAGAGAGCCAATTTAGTTTCTAATGTGGCTACTTTTTATTGGCTTTTATCATAATCACCCAAGAGTTCTCTATATTTAGTCCTGAGGTTATCTCTTTCTAGGGTGATACCTTCAATAGTTGATCGAGTAAACCTGGCCACATTCACAACCATGTCTATAGCTTCCAAAGCTTGAGTATCAACAACTCTTTTTACAAGAAATTGTCTACTAAGATCTAATGTTTCTGCCAAAACTGGTTTCCTAGATCCTAAAGACAATGACCATATCACCAATGCATCCCAATCTTCATTGAAAGTTTAACCTCTAAGTGCCATTTCTAGTTCTTCTTCATTTTTTACAAGAGGCTTTTCAACCCTTTTCAAGGCATCTAGCACAATAGCATCAACAATATTGCATTTTGGTAACAGAAACAAACCACTCTTCTTTACCAGTTCTCTGCTCTATTGGGAAATATTCTTTTTCATCTCATATTTCATAATGCTTCTTACATTGACCTCAATGACACTTTCAAGTGATTCAAGGTGCAAGCTCCTTTCAATGGCCACCCTCTCTGCATAGTCTGCAATCTTGGATTTCCAATAGAAATCTTGAAATGAAGAGGTTTCAATGAATGAGTCATCCTCCATAAATTCTTTGTTGGCCTCTACCCTCAAGTCATCTGTAGTATTCAATCCAAAAATTTCAAGCTTCCCCAGTCTGAGGATACTGTATCTTGAACTTGAAGTAATTTCTCTTTCAGGAAGAGGCATTCCTATTTGCATTTTCTTAGAGGTGACAAAAATATCATCCTCATCTCTATCTGAATAATTAACCATTCCTTGTTCTCATGTCCTTTGCTTCTTTTGAGGTGGTTTCTCAGGAGGAGTAGAACTCTCAGGAGGTGAATCAAGATCAATTACAGGAAAAGAGGCCTATGTAGGAGGAATTGGCACTGCACTCTTAAGAGTCTACGTTTGGCCCTTCAAATCTGATAGGGGTTGCTGAGCTTTTTACCTCACATGCCACTTTCTTCCTCCTATAATAAATTCTCAACTATTTGGGTAGTTGATATGATGGCCTTTCTTCTAATTTCATCTCAACACTTTCTTCAACCACTATTGTCTTTCCTTTATCTAGAACTTCCTGTTGTTCCCTCAAGACACCAACAACATCCTAAAAATTATTCATAACATACATAGCTTTATTGAAATCACCGTGTATATTTGGTAGGGGATCATACTGGAGATGATTTTTCTCCTTAGCTTCTACCATTTTCCTATAAGGCAAGTATTTTTCTTTCCTTTCATCTTGTTCCACAGTGATAAAGACATTCCTAAGAACATCCTATGCATATAGGTACCCATTTTCTTATCTATTTTGAGCTTACTAATGAAGCATTCAGGGTCATGATTCCTTGGGCTCATGGTCATCAGTCTATAACGAGCCAAAAAATTACTTAATTTCTTGCATGTCCCTTTTGTCATAATGTAATATACAAATATAGTTCATTCTGGGAAGAATGACCCCTTCCTTACTGATTCAGATAAATGTGCTTCCTATGAGGCTCCTAATTGCCTCATAATCTAAAGAAATCCTATCCTCAAAGGAACATATGGACCCAAACCACTACCATATACTTTGAAAATTGTCTTATTAGGATATAGGATCAAATCTCCCCAATTATGATTGAAATTCAGGTCAGGCCTCACCTCCCTAGGTCTTAATAATTTATGGATTTCTTTGGGGATTCTATGTGGCTCATGTATTAAATCCTTCCTTATCGTTGCTACAAAATAATTTTTGAACATCACAAAATTATACCTCTTATCATCTTTATCAAATATTTTGGTCCAACATTGGACAAGCATATCAACTCCATCCCTCTTTCTTTCCAAGGTGATTTCCTTCTGAAAGGCTCATTGTCCCTTGTACAAGAACATATGCATTAACAATGAGTACAACCAAAATTTCACCCATTGTTTCCCTTCTTTCAATTCAACTAATCCTTTATGAATATGTTCATCCAAATGGGTTCCATAATCATAAACAATACTATATGATGGATATTGCAATTGTGTGGCCATATAACTATATTCATTCTATAGTGTGTTAGGTGGATCGACACCAATAATCTGATATAAAGAGTACATAGTCTTTTTGAAATAACTGGAAAAATAGTTCATTTGTAAATGTTCGAGCTCTCTATCATCTATCCTAACCTTTCTTTTGTGTTTCCCTTCACCTGTTATTGTAGTATGTATAGGCAACATCTTTGTTCTGATGAACACTTTTGTATTGTTGTACTATGTTCTAAAAGTATCCATGTTTAACGGAACCATATCTTCACTCCATGGATACAAGTCAAAGACTTATTCAATTTCTCCCTTGGTTATTTCTACCATAACCACCCCATCAAATGCTCTTACTACCCTAGAAACTGGGTCATATTTTGATGCGATATATTTCAAAAGATCCACATCCATGTACACATTGGGAACAACTAGTTTCCCCATATCCCACCTCCATAGGTTACTGAAAGGAGAACCAAGGTTCCTATTCCCAAACCAGTGTTGAAACATCTGTCATCCTATGTAAGGTACTTCAACATCCTTTATGAAGCAAGCCTTTTCTATCAATCCTTCCATCACCATCATCTCACGAAACAAAACCCTTCCCTCTAGTTTCTTATTTGTATATTGTGGTAGCCAGTCGATAACATCCTCAGACAAGGATCTAGGTTGGGTGGAAGAAGAAGAAGAAGAAGCACCTTGTGTTTTGGGAGCTATGGGTTTGTGTACACAAAAATTCTAATAGAGAAATTTTAATGACTCAACCTCCTCATTGTAGCTTATAACTCGGGACAATGGGTAATTCTGGGAAATTTATAGGTCTACAGCTTTCAAAGAAAAAGATTAACCCTAATTTTAAAGAAATTAAAGAAGAATGAATAAACACATTCATTTTAAAGCAGACAAAAGAAAACCCTAATTCAAAAAATTGAAAAAGGCATGAAATTGCGTTTATGGTACTTACTGATTTCAACCATGTCAAATCCTAATGCCAACTTGTACACTCTACAATTTTCTTATCAGCTCTTCATATTTCCTAGGACATATCTCTGAATCTCAAGTAAGCAAGAATTGGCTGCACACAAATTTTGATAGGGATTGAATAGGCCTATAGGTGACTTCCTCCATTAATGCTCAATCACGCGAAGCAAATTAATTGCAATGGGTGTGCTTTGTAGTTTTGAATATGAGCCATAGATTTATAGCTGAGTTGGGCCTCTTGAACGGCTCCGATCGAGTCAAGATTGTTTAAATTTTCATCGCCGCTCCAACTCAGATGAATGGCTGATAGGAATTCATTGATAGGACTTTACGCATGTACTTGTGGGCTCCACTTTCCTACAACTGTAGAGTGTACATGGTAGCTTCTTGCAAGTCCACCGTTCTTGAAGAACTTGCATCTTATTCTCACAAGCTGGTGGGGAATGGTGGTGATCACTTTTCATCGCTCGATTAGCACCGTTGATCTCAAAGTTTTGGGCATTGAGATGGGATATAATAGGAGGGCCCACTCACACATTGTGACATTTTTCTAGCCTCGCAACATTTAACTTGCATTCATTTCAGATGGATGGGCCATCGAGGAATGGTACAGATGAAGCTCCATGATTTGGTAACTGCTTAACCTGCACATGAATCAAAGTTATTCATAAAAAAGGGCCTTGACTAGGTCAACAATAAAACGCCTTCATGAATTAATGACTTATACTTAAGTCATTCATATATCAAAATTTTAAATCTAACATGAGGATAGATTAAAATGACTGACAATCTCAAGGCTTCAGGGCCGATAATGGATGTATGTCAATGGCTGAAGAGACAACTAATAAGACCAACAACTAGGAAAACTAGTTAATGCAAAAATAGAACTTTCAATGATGAAACTTAAACCAATTGAAGGCAAGATTAACTAAATAGAAACCCTAAACCCTATTGATGGGGACATTTGACTTGCGAATAACAAGCACAAAAGACTCAAAATTTCAAGCATTTTGAGGGATCTATCAAAACACTCAACCCTAAACCCTAAAACCTCAACCATTAAACCCTAAACCCTTAAACCCTCTACCCTCTACCCTCATTCCTCATTCCTCTACCCTCAACCCTAATCCCTCAACCCTTAAACCCTAAAACCCACTTGGTAAACTTTGTACCCTAATCCCTCAACCCTATTGACCCTTAATCCCTCAACCCTTAAACCCTAATCTCTCAGCCCTTATACCCTCTACCCTATACATTGCACACTCAACCCTAATTCCCCAATCCTATACCCTCACCCTCCTTCCCTCCACCCTCCACTATACATTCACCCAACCCCTCCATTCTCAACCTCCATCCATTCCACCCTCCATTGAATCCCTTCCTTCCTGTGTACCATATTCATCCAACCTATACCATCCAGCCACCTACTCCTTTCTACCCCTCATTATCCTTCCCTCTACCCCTTCTTTCCAGATCCTCCAACCCCTCCTTATATATATATGTCCCTCCCTCTATATTCCTTCACTCCTTCTCTACCCTAATCCCTCAGCCCTAAACCCTAAACCCCTTAAGCCCTTCCCAAATGCTCCATTTCTTCCAAACCCCTCAGCCCCCAAGACCCTAGGCCCTTGACCCTCTGCCATCCATATTTCCATTCCTCCTTTATCCACCACCACCATCCATGCCTAATCCCTTTCCATCCTTTTCCCTCAGCCTCTACCCCTCCTTCCCTCCTCCACCCTACCATTCATCCCTCTTATACCCCTCCATTCAACCCTCAACCCTCAACCCCTCCTTCAAAACCCTCTACCCATAAACCATCTACCCTCACCCCTCACCTATACATTAAACCCTCAGCCTCGATTCTCAGTCTAAACCCTTAATCCCCAACCCTCCCGATGCTTAAACCCTAAAACCCTCTACCCTTTACACTGGACCCCTCAGCCTAATCCTTTAACCATATGCCATCAGAGCCTATGCCATAAAACCCTCTGCCCTCCTTCCCTTAACCTTGTTCCATTCTCTCCATTGTCCATGTTCCATCCAGCCCCTCCTCTATCCTTGTCCCTCCCTCCTCTCTCCACCACTCCCTGTTTCCTCTTTTCCATACCTCACCATTCCATCCATCCCTACCACCCTCCACTCCCTCTATCTATCCTCTCCTCTATCCCCCTCCACTCTCTCCTCCCTCTCTCTCTCTCATGTCTCCACCCATCTCTCTCGAGATCTCTTATTAGACCTACTCAGGTGCTCTCTCTCTCATATATCTCTCTCCTCTATCTATCCACCCCTCCACCCCTCTTTCCTCTATTCCTCCCTCCCTTCCTCTCCATCCTCTCCACTGTCCTCCCTCACTATCCTCATCCCCCCTCCAGATCTCCCTTCCATCCTCCATCCTCTCTCCCCTTTCCTCCTCTCCACCCCCTTCTCCTCTCTCCTTTATCCACCCCTTCAAGTCCCTCCTCCCCTTCTCTCCACTCCCTCTTAAACTCCTCCTTTATCCCTTTATCTCTCTCATCTCCTCCTCCTCAGGTCTCCTTTGCCCCTCGTATCTCTTTCCTCCATCCTCCGTTCCTCTCCACCCCTCTCCACACTCCATCCCCTCCACCCTGCCTGGATCGGGAGATCCTCCTCCGAGCCCTTCCACTCATAGGCTAATCATTGACCCTCTCTTATATATATATATATATAATCCACATCATGTCCTCCACCTGGACAGGCTCTGGATCATGAGGTTCCTCCTCGGGGACGTGCGTTGGGATTGCGTGCGGCTGGGCGTAATTGCGTGTGTTGCGTGCTGGGCGTGCGTGGCTGTGCGCGCGCGGTCTTGCGTACTGGGTGGACGTGCGTGCGTGTGCCATGATATACACACATACATGTGCATACAAACATACAAATATATAAAAATACATTCAATATGCATTTAACATAAAGCTTGAGACATAACGTGAGTGTGTTATACCACACTCAAGTTATGTCTTGCTAGACATGCTCCCCACAAAAAAACCATGTCAAAATTGACATATAACATGAGCGTGTTATAACGCTCTCACATTATATCTTTCTTTGGGAATCCCTAAGCCTTGGGATTGGTATTTTCCTTGGAATACCAACCCAAAGGCTTGGAGGGAATTCCCAATGACCAGAGTCATGTTTTTGCAATTTCTACAATATTTCACATAATCGGGTTCATGCTCATCGTCAGGATTGCACATGGTTCAATATCAAACAAATTGAACATCTGGGTAATGTTAGGTTCTCTCTTAGCTATCCAATGATGTAATTTTTTTCACTTTCTAACAATGTTAAGCCATTCATCCATAATTTATTTTGTTTGTATAAATCTTTTTTAGAAAAAAGTAGTGTTTGGTGTTTTTTTTGTTATTAATTAACCATTCATCAAAATTTCAAATAAATTACATTTTTAGAAACTAGACTCCATTCTATAATTTTTCTTTAAAAAAAAGAAAAATTAAATTAGTTTCCAAAATTTGTAGGGGTAGCACGACCAAAAAAAAAAAATTCAAGAAGTTTCGACTCCGAAAATTAGTAAAAAATAAAATATTCATTAAAAAATTATCAGAAAAATCATGCATCAACTACATACTGTTAGCTAACTTTTGACTATAGTGATTTTAAAAATACTAAAAAAAAGTTCATAGTATGAGGGTCGTACAAGAGTTTCTATGTTATGTTTTTCTAACAAAAACAACACCAATTTGTGTATGTCCCTTGTTTGAACCCCTTAATCTCAACCATTTTGAAAATAAATTAATAGTTTAGAAACTAGACTTAGAGCACTTGAATCCTTTGTTTTGTTCCATCTCAAAATTTTGAGTGTAAGTATCCTCAATTTCACGTCCAAGGTTAGTATTTCCTGATTTTAGAAAAAAAAGTGGCCACTTAAGCCCCCTTTTTGGGAACCATCTTGGTGCACTTACCCCCTTGTTGATGAAAATATGAAGTTGTATCAACGGATCCTCCAAAATGCTTGAATAATGTTTTTTTTTATGTTGTAAGATGCTTTAATGCTTGAATGCGATGTGAAATTGAATGCTTGAATGAATGGGGGTTGAAATGGATGTAAAAACATTTATTTATACAATCTTATGCCTTAGTAACCCATTAATATCTCATCATAGGCCCACATCAAGTGATTTTTAATAAAAACCTAAAAGGAAATTTTTAAAATTTTCAATTTGAGCCAAGGGGGACTCATTTTCCACCCATGGTGAATGGGTCCCACCTAGGACTTGAAAATGGGTGTCAGGAATTAAGTCATGTTTAATGTTGTTTGTCGGGTTTACATTAAAAAATTCACTTAGTTAAGTCTTATAAGGGCATAAAGGGGTGAAATAAAGCATAAGAAAGGTGTAATTAGTGAATTTATGCCTAGAAAAGCATGGAATCTTGTTACAAGACATTACAACACTTCAAAATAGGTCTTAATTAATGATGAAGAGGTGATTTTTAGATGAATTGTAATGAATAGAGTTTAGAAGAGTGCATAAATGTTTTACAACACTTCAAAACACCTTCACAAGATGTCATTATTTGAATTTTAGTACCTAAATATGCATGTTCAAGCCAAGTTACAACATCAAAATCAGAGAAAAATAGACCAAACATCATGAAACAAGGCCTAAAAGATAATGAAAATGACAAGGTTCCATTTTTCTACAGTGCAGATCCATGATCTAAGGATTGTAAAAAGAATTTTTAGAGCCCTATATAGAAATCCATTTTCCCTCGAGCAAATATGTCCATCAAAGCTTGCAACCTACATTTGAAGCCAGGTACATACCATCCTAACCTTCTCATATTTGTTGGTTAATGGTATTTATTGTTAGTATTATCATAATATTTTATGTTTAACATGTTATATATCATAATTTTTATTGTTAATTCACTTTTATTCTTCTCCCAAAACTATTGTTTAGTCATATTTTATTGTTTTCTATCATAAGGAAGTCAAGGCAACATAGTGTCCAAACTTAGGGTTGACTCATCTCAAGGATTGTAGGTAAATACTAATTGTTTGTGAAACTATCCCTCTTCCTAACGAACATGATAAAAGTGGATTTTATGATTAGGTGGATACATCTTTTTCTTTTTGGCATAGGTCCCTTATTTTTAGTTCTTCCTATTTCACCCCTACCTCCTTTTCCTCTATGCTTCATTTTGATGAACCTAAGTTTGTACATGTAAAATATTGATTTGGAAAGATTTGAAACCATAGATCTAGGTTTTAATTAGTGTGTTTTGCATTAGTTTGTTTTGAATTACATTTAGGGTTTAGTTTTGCATGTTTGCATCACTCAAATTCATAAAAAAATCAAAATATTTGCATTCATTTTCCATACATCATGTATTGTAGTTACATTAGAAGAATATTTTAATCATTTAGATTCAATTTTAGTTCAAAATTGCATTCCAAAATTTGTCACTTTTTTCACTATTTTTTACTAATTACACTTTCATTGAGACACCTAAAACTAGAACAATCAATCAAAAATTTTACAATTTGCTACCTGAAATAGAGAACTCAAACATTAAACTAGAAACAAAAAATTTAATTTTTCTAACCCCACTCATTCTCCCTTCAACAAACCTTCCCTTGTACGAGTGTTGTTTCAAATTTTTGGGCATCATTTTGTCTTTGTTTTCTTCATTACATTTTGTTATCAGATTTGAGTTTTAGTTTCATAAAATAAAAAAAATTGTACTTTCTTCCATTAAGTTCAATTAGATAAATTAAGTGCATTATTTGAAATCATAATTGGCATTAAAAATGCATCATTTTGAGGTTTTGCATAGAATAATCAATAAATTATCTTTTTTCAAATATTAAAATTGTAAATTATTTTTACACATTTGCATTTTGATTCCTACACATGGGTGTTTATTACATTTGCCTAATGCCTTTTCTCCATCTTGGTTACACTTTGGTTTTGCTAAACTTGTATGATATTCACAATCTCATTTCCTATTTCCAATACTCTAGTGAGATATAGTTCGAGACTAATTCCATCCCATGCTAGTACATCCACCATGGATCTTGAGTTTTCTAACTCTTTCACTCATAGTGTTGAATCTAGTCAACCCATTATGGACCATACCTTTGATACCACATTTCCAATAACCACTTTATCCACAACCAATGTGACTAATATTGACATAATGTTTGCTAATTTCCCTCAAGAAAAGCTAAAACAAATGGAAAATTCCTTACAAAAACTCCAAAACTTTGTGAGTGCTAAATACATTGATGGTACTATGGATCATGTAATAGATAGCATGAGGAAAATGCTTTATAATGAACAAGGAATAGAACTTGTGTGTAGCACCTAGATCATATAATTGACAATTATGTTCGTACAATGCCTAGTTGTGCTCAAAAATTGGGTTACACTCAAAGTCAAGGTGGAAATAAAATTTCTACTTCTACAACTATGGCATATATTCCTACATACACTGATCCAATTGATACTACAACAAGGAAACCAACTAGCAATGTCAATACAACCTTAGGTATTTCCATTGGAAATCCCTTTAGATTTATGACTTCAAATCTCATATCTCCTAATCCAACACATCTTGCAAATATACAATTCACTTGTCCTCCAATTACATATACACCTCCACCTTATTTACCTCCATCTCAAAACACACCCAATTATTATTTCCTTAACCAAAATTTGAAAGAAAAATCATCCCTACAACAACAAATTTCCACATTAAACTAAAATAAAAATGGTTAACCTTTACAATATGTCAAAAGAAACCCATTATCCTTGGAGATATTGAAATGACAAATGCCACAAGGTATAGAGATTCACATATTTGGGAAATATGGTGGTAAAGGAGATCTTAGTAACCATGTCTTGGGATACATAGCCTTATGTAGTGACTTCATATCAAAGATAACCTCTTGCCTAAACTCTTCCTTAGACCATTGAAAGATACAAACTTGGAATTATTTTTCTCTTTACCTAATAACTCAATTAGTTCATTCAATGAACTTTTTTATGCCTTCCTCAACCATTTCCAACTGCACATTGGTCCCAAGATGACCATAGTCAATTTAATTATGTGTAAAAAAAAGGATGTTGAAATATAACTGATTTTATAGCACGATACCAATGACTTTACTAACAAATCAAAATTGAGATTTTCAATGTTGATCTTCAAAGGATGTTCATTAAAAATATGTAAAAATAAATTCAAGACAAGCTTGGGATGATGAAATTTCTCTCCTTTACACATTTTTTCATGGCTCTTTGTGATTATTAGAATTCAGTTAGTCATCGTGAAATAAAAAATTCCTCTAACCACCCTGATAAATTTGATTTTGTTCCCCATAACAATTTCCAACCATTCAAGAAAGAAGATAAGAGATCTTTAAAAATCAACCCACTTCAATCAATTCACCATGTTCAGTTTCAAGTGGCTAACATAAAAACAACAAATCCATATCAATTTAGAGAGTGCAATGGACAATTTACCTTGTTATCTTATACCCTCCATTCCATCATGTCACAAATTTTGGATAAGAACCTAATTACCTTACCTCCTATTAGAAACGCTTATCCTACAAAACCCTTACCTCTAAATTATATTGTTAATTCATTTTTCCATTATCACCAACAAAATAGACATGATATAGAACATTGTAAGCATCTTAAGCATATTGTGCAATACCATTGATTCTAATCACATCTAGATTGGTGGTGTTAATGATCAAGGAAATAAGTCTATTTCCCCACCCAACCAAAATTTGCAAATTTGTAGTAATCCCATTCTAAATCATAAAATCTCTTTCATGAAAGCTAATAATGCCAAGAATGATATAATGAATGTTGAAATGATTAATTTTAACATGAATAATGGGAATAATGAATATGATAATCTAGTCAACTTCATTAAAGATCAACCTCATAAGGGAAAAACCAACTTGTCTATGAACATTTCTTTCTCACAAAATGAGAATCAAATATGCACCTGATGGTCCTCTTCACACAACTAGAAGAATCAATCACAAATCTACTAATGGAATATTAATTGATCTTGTATTTGTAGAGAAAGTGATCATCAAGGAATTCTTATTTGTGCATGAACTTTATCAAGACTCTTATGAACAATGAAAAGCATGGATCAAAATGCATAATGGTTTTTCTTTCCCTCGAATAGGTTTTATCACTCTTCCTTTAAAAGTTGGACCAAAATAGTTGAGTATCTCATTCTCCATCATCCCATCATTGGAACGATTCCGTATGAATCTTGGTTATCCATGTCTATGCTCCATGGAATTCATCTCGTTGGGAGTGCATAAATGCTTAAAATTTCCATTTGGAAATAACATCTTTACTGTGCATCATAGTGGCTTTAATCATGATGTGTCTTCCTGTGGGAATTTCTCTTTAGATTTCTTTTGGCTTGAACCAATGGAACCTATTAAGCCTCGCGATGACTTATTTTTTCAAATCTTACCAAAAGTTCAAGGAAAAGCACATCGCATAATCATCCCTTAACAAGATGCCTCAACCCATGATTGAGCCTCCTATCATTGATGAAGCCATGATTGAACCAAAATCCCTTCCAAGTAACCAAGACAAATCCATGAAAAATCCCATGCCTATTTCCTATAAGAAACTAAGAGAACTATACAATTCTTATTGTGCCTCCTAAGATCAAACAAGTTTACAAAGCTAAAGAGAAAGTGGTTGAACAACCCTCCATGGTTCCTTCCATTCCTCTCTTGTGAAAAGAAAAGAAACAAATGGTTGATAAACCCGCTCCTACACCTTCACAACTTAAAAATAATACAAGAATAAACTAAAATGCTAAAGAGCATAGTCATATATGTCATGCTATTAATCATTAGTTAGAAGAAAAGAAAAAACTAGAAAATTAAGATCAAATACCAACTCAAGAAATACATGATGATTATCCACCTTCACCACAACAACATGAAACTTCAATGGACATCATCATTTGTCCTATTTTTATGATTAACTTGGATGATGATGATGAGATTGCTAATATTGATGAGGAAGTGAATAATGAGCTCAATTAATTATTTTCCTCTTCCATGAATTTAGATGATGAAATTAAGGGGAAAATGATGTGGGTGATCCAAAATATGGAATGGGACGATGCACCTTCACTTTCCTCCCTATTTTCAGTAGCAAAAAGAGATCCCTTAAGTCAAGACTAAGTTTCAACCCTTAGGTGAGTCAACCTTGGTAGAGATCTTGTTGTTTTCCTTATGACCTAGGATGGGGTAAATTAGTTAAAGAAACACTTTTTGTAGATGAAAGAAAATACTAAATGAATTAAATTATGTAATGTAACATAGGAAATCACTAAATTAAACCTTAATTTGATAGAATCCAAAAAAAAATTGTAGATCTGAGAAGGTCTTGATTTTATGTACCTATCACAAAAAGGATGTGCTTAGTGTCCTCCTAGGAATCATTCACCCAAGGGAGAATGGGTCTTGCTATAGGGGTTGAAAAATTGCTTTCACAATCCACTAATCCAATGTTTTCACTCCCTATTTTGCTAGGTTTCACAGTCATAAGTTCATAAATAAATCCTGAAAGTGAGTTTTCATGGCTGGGTATGTGCATGATCATCATGGAAAAAACATTCCCTTAAGTGGCAAAAAATTCATAAAAATTAAAGTTAGGAAACTTAACGTAAAAATTTGAATAAGTTATCTATATTATTTCAAAAATATTTAAGAATAGAATCTATAGCAAATTGAATGTAGTTTCTAAACTACTAGGTTTATTTTAAAAAAAGGCTATTTGGTGAAAATTAGAAATTTCAATGTAGTAGTACTTAAATTTCATGGAAAATTTAAGAAGTAAGTGTCTGTCTGACCACCCTAACCACAATAAAATGATAATAGTTTTTTATAATATTTTAGATATAAGTAGGACTCATGTCCCAATGTGATGCATATTTTTTTGTAATTTTTTTCCAAGTAAATAATTAATTGTGATTTTTTTATTACAACTTTTAAAATATATAAAAACTTGTATGTCTGACCACCTTAACTTGGTCAAAACTTAATGAAATTCATTATTTTTTTTAATCCTATAGTATACAAAGCATAGAATGTGATACCATTTGAAAGCTATAGATGTTTTTCAATCAACCTATCAATCAAGACTTTAGTTATAATTCAAATAGAAAATGAATAATAATAATATATTAAATTCAAAGTAAAGCATAATTTATATTGGTGGAAAGCTGAGAATCTCCTTTAAAAACCCTTTTTGTTTCATCAATTTTGGTTAAAAAAATAGTCATCAGCCACATACCTTACGCATACCAATTATATCGCCACTTTTTGGCCCATCATGATCTTGCACATACTCGGCTTAATGATAACTTTCACAGCTTTTGCAATTTTTGCAAATTTTCTCTTTTAATAGATCTTCAATCCTTCTTGAACCTAAGATCTGCAAAACACACAAGAGGGAAAAATTGTTTGGTTTTGGTGAAAGGGGGTTTTCCTTGGTTAAACCCCAATTTGGTAATTAAA
>VDFB02286718.1:0-14459 GCA_007258455.2 Sequoia sempervirens
ACTTTAGTTGCATGTTGAGGGATTTTCCCATCAGGAGGTTCATTTGATATTCGACTTTTGGTTCATAGAAACTTAACCATCTTGGCCATTGGAATGGAATGTGAGCCAGATCAATGTATACCTCTATGCTTTCTCAAGCCAGATTCCTCCTTCTCTCAAAATATTCCTGAACCTCATGTTTTAAATTGTAAACCTCGTTCGGGTTGTAGTTTAACTTGTCACAAATGAGGACTAATCCCAAGGCCACTAGTAAATTTGTGATCCCATCCTTAGCCTTCTGCTTATTTAGTATTACTTGAATCTTAGCAATTATGAGGGGAAGCATTTAAATATTTTGTTTGTTCCATTCAGTACCATAAATCCTATCAAAAATGGTTACTTGGTGGCATGATTTCAATGCAAAGACCCTATCTTTTATAAATCTGGGGAGTTAAAAAGGATCCCCAGGAAAGCCATGAAATCTTATCAATGTGAAATCCTTGCCTAGGAAGTAATCCAGTGGGGTCAGCGGATCTTCTATCCAATCAATGACCTCTTGAGAGAAACGGCCAATGGGGCAAGGCAACAAATCTTGGAGCACTGCCTTAGAAAGTTATCTACAAACCAATAATAATCCCCTATGCTCAAAAGCACATGGGTCTAGAATATAGAAACTAGTTGAAGAAAACCCCATTCATCTAGCCTAGACATCGGTACATTCCTCCCCAACCACTCAAAATTCTGATGCAAAAGAAAATGAGCCAAGATAGAAGAATACTTGAATGTAGACTCAATATTGTAATTCTTCAGTTGTTCCTTCACGTTCCCAGCTATCACCTCAGCAAAATAATAGTACCTCTAGCTTCTTTTCCTTTTGAGTGTGAAAGTTAAGCCAAACTAGAAAGGATTGACCTCTTCATCATTATTGAGGCCGAAAACCTAGGTGAGCATTGAGAACACGTACTATGTGTCCTTATTGAGTTTCTTGCATGAAAGAGGAAAGAGAAGATGACCTCTCTCTAGGCTTTTCTTTTGTCTCATCCTCATAAATTTTTTTTTGCATAATCATATCCTCCCCTAAGGTGTGCATCTACTAATCATGAAAAAGTTCAGCAGCCTAGGTCGTAGGGATATACAACATGTCCCATACAACCTTGGAAAAAATGGTAATATTAACCCTACGACCCTTAATTGCTTCTATATTTTTTTTAAACTTTCTTGCACATGGATTGACCAACTCTGGGCATGGATAACAAGAAGAAGCATAAGTTGTGGCAGGCCACTATTCTAGAGTTGAAACATAAAACCTTTTGATGGTTCATGTTCCTGCATTCTCTGAAATGCACCTTTCCTAAGGATTTTAGGGTTAATTGACAACTTAGGGTCAAAAAAATTGTCGGTGATGTCTTGCACTGCCTCTCTTGGGATACATTTATTAGGTAGCACCTTTTTCTAGTGCTCAAATGGTTGCCCCTCTATTGCTAGGGCGTTAGAAAAGGAGTTGCACCCAAAAATATCAACATAACTAGGCCTTTTGCTTGAAACCACAACTTTCCTACTAGAGGTTGATGCTTCCACCATGGCTATAGGATAAAGTTTTAGAAAGCTTCTCTAGCAATAACGACTTTCCTTTCACTTCTTTGGAGAAATATACTTTTGAGTGCAATTAATTACCTTACTCACACATGCAATTAAGGGTATGTTGTTACCACTGGTCCATTAAATGATTCCACCGAGGTGATACGTGTGGATTGGAGATTTGTATCCCTCAGGAATACCAAAAATGTTGGAATACCAAAAATGCTGCAAGAATGGAATTAGTACATTTTCCTCACCGCCATTTTATCAAATAAAATTCATTACATTGAAAAGTGTGCTTTTCACTATGTGAAACATGCTAAGGTGATTCAAGGTACTCTTGAAAAGATGTTCCCATTAATTTATCAAAGATTAGTACATTAATCCATGTATTCTCATTAGTAAGCTAGTTGATGCTGATGATGGAAAAGGACACATGCCAACAATCGACATACAAGAGTATTTACCCCCAACACCCAAATTTATTTCTCAAAGAATTCTGTTAGATTCTCAATATGATTTATCTACCCTCCTCCATTTTTTCTTCATATTTCCCCATTGCCATCTAGCAAAAAATAGACCCTTCATTGGTTGAGTTTGCCAGCTCACCTTTCTATATATAGCTATGCCACCTTTTGCAACATTCATTTGAACATATAGTCCCTTAATTTTAGCAAGCTTTCTACTCATTCCAATTCTACCATAATTCATTGCTTTCTCAAAATGTCTATTGGCCTATGCACTCCCATTCAACTCCTCCCACGAAGGCCACAATACTATTTTACAAGATAGGTCACTAGAGACTGAATTAAGCACCTAGTGAAGAAATGTAACCACCTCATCATGGTTGTGTTCAAGTGGGTAGTCACCCTAGACTTCGTCAATGATGAAAACTAGCTCTGGAGCAACTGCAAGGTCCTTTCCCACTTCATGGCCTCACTATTGGACTTGAATGTGTCCAAGCCCATGATAATTGAGTTATGTCACCAGATGTTTGACACTTCACTGATAGAAGGGCTTGGCGATGTAGTGCAAGTGGCTATCCCTGGTATTGGTATCCCGAGTGCCATGGATCTTTGCAGCCACATGGACTTTGGAATAGATGTACCCTAGTTTCCCTTCCTTTCAGACTTTTGCACCATGGGCCTTGAGATGCACCACTGCTCTTCTCAGCCAGCGGCCACTTTTCTACTGCGAGAGTATAAAGTGGAGCAGGTTTTGAGACTTTCCTAGATGAAGCACTTCAACTTTCGGGTGTAGAGTCATGGAAAACAGGCCCAGAATCTGCACTGTGTGTTGCCCGCATGTGTTGTGTTTTCAGCCCCTTTTTTCACCCATCAAATAAGAAGAAGAAGAAGAAGAAGAACCCAATGATGAGCCCTTTTTGCTTCGTCAACAATGGCTGGAGGCTTTACTTTACCATTTTTGCACGTTCCCTCCTTTTTGACTTCTTTTTGCTCTGCTACTCTTTTGGGTTCGCTTGAGAGAGCCTCATGTTTAAATATAAGCCTCAAACCTTGCACTGTATTGTAAATTTTTCAATGAATATAATATAATACAACTTTTCATTTTCTTAGTGTTATTCTCAGATGGCTTATTCTCAAAATTTAGAATGTATTTAGAATTTTTTTTACAAATGGTACATAACTATTAATTTTTTTAAAGAATTGTGTATTTTAATGGAATAACTTTATAAAATAGTTGTTCATCAGTATATCTAAAGTGTTTCCTTCCATATCTTCAAGTTCACATGCATTCTTCTCCTTTCATGCACTAATTCGAAAGGGGTCTTTCCATAGCACTTCAAACTTCATGTGTTGCCATGGTTTTGTAGTACGTTCATTGTACTTTACAACTAGGATCCCCTCTTTGAATTTTGGGTTAGAAGGTTTTTTGTCAAACCACCACTTCACTATTTGTTGACGGTTTATCATGGCATCATAAGGATTTTCTCTATCTTCTTCTAGCTTGAGGAGTTCTGCTAGCCATACTTCCATTCCGCTACTTTCTTCAATTTTTAAGGCTTTCAGTAGTTGTAAGGATGGAATCTCTATGGAGATATGTAATACTACCTATTTTCCATACACCATTTCATAAGGTGAAGTCTTTAGAATTTTATTAGGAGTAATCTAGTCCTCCCACAAAGTAGTTCATAGATGTTTGTTCCAATCCTTTTGTCATTTTTACCTTGTGCACTTGATTAACCTAAGTAGGTTTTTGTTGGTTGATTCTGCTAACCCATTCCCTTGTGGGTAGTAATTCAATGAAGTTTAAAGGAAAATCCAATAGAAAATCTGACATTCTTGATCCTTTTAGGGCTATGGCCTCCATCCAACTCATGAAGTAGTTTGATGTAGTAAGGATCCACTTGTGTCTGGAATTGGAAATAGGATTTATCATTCTGATGAAATACTGACCCCATTGAGCAAAGGGTTCCTCAGTTACGATAGGGCTTAGGGGAAAAGCGACAATCTTTATTTTTCCAACAAAATACTTGCATTGGATACACTTTTGCACCAGATGATGCACTTTGGAAAACATAGAAGGCCAATAATATCCTGCTCACATGATTTTTAAGGTAGTAGTCTTGGCGAAGAAGTGTCCATCCTCAAGACTATGATGGAATTACTTGAGAACTCTTTTTGCCTGTAACTTGTCTATACATCAGAGTAGTATGCCATCATAATTCCTTTTAAATTATACTCCCTCAATTAATACATACATGGTTCCTTGCAATTGATAGTATTTACTTTTATGGGATGGAAGGCTGGTTGAGTAGTATCCATTTTGCATATACTATGTCTGATTAGCCACCCAAGACTCTTTAGACTGAATTGGTTTGAGTATACCTGGTCGATCTCTTTTTCTACTCTGTGACTTGATTCCTATGCATTGTATTCACACATACCTCTTCGTCAAACCATTGGTCATGTCATTATTCGCCGGATGAAATCGTCGCCAGTCGGTGCCGATGGTCATGCTGGTTATCATTCAGTGATGGTGATCGGACAACACCGGTGCTTGAAGAGGGATATCTTTAGCTACGAAAGTTTCCTTTCGCCGGGGTCGCCAAAAGATTTGCTTAAGCATCAACATGATTGAATGCCAATGCCACAGGTGACCACTTGAATCTGCACCGAAAAGATTGAAGTCTTCAGAGGAAAAGATTACGAAATCCTTTTGGTTTACCCAGCATGAGCAATTCATTGCTGGTTGCGGCCCTTTGGAGGTTGTATTTTTTATTCCCTCCTTTGTTTTCTACAAATACAAAGGAGCTTATACCTTATTGGGTACTTGAACACATTTTTTGAGTTCAAGGAAGTCTAAACTGTAGATTTCGCAAGAGCATTCTCTTCAGATATTGAAATGAACTGCTATTTTGATTTGAAAGAACATTGGAACCATTTGATATGCAGGATGATCAAATTGATCAATCCGCTGAAATGAATATCCATTATACCGTTTGAAGATTTTTGGCATGACCCGGAAGTCGACGCATTTGCGATGCAGCGGACTACGCCTGGTGCGTTTAAAATCTGGCCCATCACCGCTGTTGGTTGGCTTTACTCCACGCGGGCTTGATTGCTATCAGAAACCATCTAGCAAAGAGAAAATCTCCAATCTGGTGACAACCTGCAAGATCTACTCCATCAGTGGTAAGGTGTAATGGTCTTTTAACGAGGCTTTATTCAAGTCTCGAAAATCAATAGAAATCCAAATATCGCCATTCTTTTTTTAGACTAGAACAAAATTTGACACCTAGGTAAACTATTTGATAGGGTATATGAACTTTGATTCGACCAGCTTTGTGAGCTCTTGTGCCATCAATGCTTCGACCTTTAGGTTGGTTGGCCTTTTCTTTCATCGGATAGGTTTGGCTCCTTTTTCCAAAACAATGGTATGTTGAATTATTCCCAAGTCATATCCTCTAAGATCATCATAGGTCCAAGTGATAACCCTGTCATATTTGAAACATAAATCTTTCAATATTTTCTTGTCCCTATGAGGAACTTCCCTCCCAAGTTGCAACTTTCTGCCACTTACGACATCAAGCTCTTTGTAATCCCTTGGATCCAAAATAAACCTTTGCTTTCCATTTCTTTAATATTCACAATCAAAGAGATTTTTGAGACAAATTAATCCTCAGGAAAGCTTGTTCCTTTTTAATTGGATAACTTGTTGTTCAAGAAATTCTACTCCTTGTGGTGAATAGTGGAAGTTGTCCTTGATTTTTATATGAAGGAAGCAATTTGGATGTCGTCATCAAAGACTTGCCAATTCTGATTGTTGTCGGGAATCAAGGGTTCGACAATGACTTGCATCGCACTCTGTTGTGTCAGGTCATGGACTGGTTCAAATTGCACCAACAGAAGCCATCTGATCAATGACACTATTTTGTGATCAGGGGATAACTTGTATATTGAAGGCTTCAAAACTCTTGGTAAGATCCCAAACTAGATGTATGTAATATCTCATCCTTGTGTCTTTATCCCTTGCTTGTCCACAGACCTAGCTCACCACTAGCTCTAAATCTCTAAAATATTGTATTCTTCTCATGCCTATCCACTTAGCAAGAATCAACCTGTGAACCATGGCTTCATATTCGACATCATTGTTGGAACATGAGATCTGAAAATGGTAAGCTTTGAGGGTTTCTGATCCTATTGGAGGCACTAATCGAACACCATCAAAATATAGGGTCCATAGACAATTATCACCTGGATCATCAAATTCCTCTCGATCCTTAATTAATTTTAGAAATACCTAATCATCATTGAAGATTACATAGGTACCTAGCCCTGTTGCATGGTAGTTTTTGAGTGGACAAGAGTCAATAAATTGGTTGAGTAACACCTCTTCCTCATGAGTCTAATCACTTGTATCTTGTTCATCTTCTAGCATTTCTACACAATATATTTCTTGCTGAGAGATAGAAGTATGCGCTACTTCAAAGCATAGGACTATGTTGTCCGCGATGCATTTTGTATGGAGAGATTCATAAAAAATATTCATCTTCACAATGTGCTTGGTTCTCAATATTAGGTGGACTAGTCAAGCACTAAGTATCTACCAAGACTTGTAGTGAAATATTTTGAAAGACACATTCTAAAGATCGGGGGAATGTCTATCACTATCACTTCTTGCATGACTATTTGGCTTGGACATGAGAAAAGGGTCAAAGATAGATCCTTTATCCATCTGACAGTTAGAACCTTCTTCCCATCTAGTTGCATGATTCCCTTTTCAAGGGGCTCATACTTAAGTTTCAAAGCATCTACTAGTTTTTTTGGCATGATAGTCATGCTAGCCCCCGAATCGATCATATTATTATGCAAAATATTATCTCCCGCAATAAGTGTTAAAAAGAAAGGCATGGGATTTGGCTTGCTTACCTCTTTCTCTTTTGCATTGCCTACATCATTCACATAAATTATTGCTTTTAGAGCCTAAGGGGGTGACAAATCCTTTATCCCCACTTTGGCTGCATGGCTGAGTTGTGTCCACCTACGAGATTTGTTCTTATTTCTTTAATGCTTCTTGAAGAAATTTATTTTGTTTGGGATAGATATGACATCCCAAAATGATATATTGGTAGGAACCTTCTTCATTTGTTCTACTATATTGAGCATCTCGATCGGTTGAGTCTTAGGCTTGTATGGTGGTATTTCTCTCATCTTTGGGAGGAAGCATTACACCATGACTGGGCTTGGTGTCTTACTCACATCCTTATCCAATGGTGGATTATGCAGCTATAGAAAAGGTTGGATGATGGGCAATGAAGCCTACTTTTCCTATGGGGGTGGTTGACATGGCTGAGGACGTGGTAGAGCTTATTGCACATATTCTCCCATGAGCCTTCTTTTAGACCTTTTTTTATAATCCGACTGCACTTGTGGAATAGTAGTCATTGGAGCTTTGTTTGTGACCATTGCATCTTCGTATTCCATCTAGTAAAATAGAGCTTTGTCAGGCACAATATCCAGTTCTTGTTCCAAGGGCATTCCTTGCATTTGTGCTAAAAAAATAGCATTTCCATTTCAGAAGATTCATATTTTTCTGCGTTCGGAAGCACACCCTTGCTTCTTTGTTCCACTATCCTCTGTTGCATATTCCCCCTTGGGAAATTTTGAGGCATATGGCTATCACTGCATGAGAAGCACCATACATTCTCATCTTCTACTAAATTGTTCTGGCCCAAGATTAGCTCTTTACTCAAGTTGTTTGTAGTGGCATGGTGACTAGAACTATCTAGTTTGTTGATAAAATTTGTTGACCTCCTCCTCTAGAGGATCCTTGGTATGGATTCTATTGATAAGATGACTTTCCTCCACCATAGGCCTACGTAGTCTACTTTGGAGGCATTGCTTGCTGTCATTTGATAATGACCAACTCATTAGAAATTTTTTGCATGATATTCTTCATGTCGTTGATGTTTGTTGTGATTGAGGAAGAGCCCAACATGCTTGTTTGAGTAGCGGGGTACACATACATAGAATATGAGGTGACCAACATCAATTGTGCAACAAAAGTGTTTGGAGTAGCTTCCTCCTGAGGCTCCCCAAAGATTTCTACAAATACTAGCATTGGAGGTCAAGGCAGAAGCTTCCTGACATCAATTAGACTATTCTCTATGCACACCACCACCTCATATGCATAGGGAAAGATATCCCCTCCCATGGAGGTTATCATGACTATGATGATTGAATTGAGAGCCTTCAGATAGAACATGAATGTCATCGCAGATTGGGGTCAAGCAATCATGGGGATCCTTTTCCAGGTCCTATGAAATTTGGTGTTAAATTTGCTCATGGCCTCTTGTGGAGCTCTCTTAATGGAAATTAGTTGCTACAGTAATGAAGATCTGTCTCTTTTCTCTGAGAAGCATTTGAACAATCACTCTCCAAGCTGATCCCAAGAGATGATAGAGCCCGAGGCCAAATATCAATACCAATCTTAAGGCGATGTTCTCCTCTGATATGTTATGTACCCTACGTACCTCTACTATATCCTGAAGGTGTTCAGAAGGGGTTTTAAAGTCTTCTCCAAAGAATTTTGGAATACCCTTGAGGGCGTTAGCAGGTATGGCAGGCCATACATCTAGGGGTGTGGGTGGATGTAGCATACTACCGCTATCCCATGTCAAGAAATTTCTAGGAGTAGGGGGAGGCACATGAGCCATAGAGAAAATATTGCTATGAATTGGGTATACATGTATTCTAATTTGGAAATTTGAGCTTCCAGGTGGAGTAGATAAATCTCTAGATATTGGGCTCTTATTTCTTGCTCTATTTCTCCTTATAGGTGATATAGCACATGTAAGTCTTCTCCTTCTAGGTACTGAGGTAGGTAACTAAGAGTAGGGGAAGTGACCTCTTGAAGATTCTCTTGTTTGGACTATGGGCATGAAAATTCCAATTTCCTTCCTTAGCCTGATTCAAGAAATATTTTTGACTTCTAATTAGGCATTTAGAAAACTTCTAGTCCCACCAGTCGTGCTAGAAAAAGAACTATTAATCATCAAAGCTTAAACCTCTCCAATAGTCTTATGGGAAATTAAGGAGTGGGGGACCAACTTGCGCCTCACTAAATAGCTTTGAGATTTTTATAGAAAGTTGGCTCTTCTTTGGGGGTTTGGAGAAAAGGGTAGAAGAAAATGTAAATATAAAACATGAAAATGGTGATGCTCCAACGCCTTTACTACACTTCACATCCAACCATTGCTATGATTGATATAGTTTAGACATAGAATTCCACAACCCTTCATTGTTGGAAAGAGAATGAACAACAATGGCTAACAATAATCATGTACAAACTCTCAAATCTTTCTATAGGTAGTGTTATTTAAGGTTCAATCAAACATAAATATTTCTAATGGGTAACAAAAAATAATTCATAAATTACATGAACTCTTCCTCCTGATACAACATAATATAATGAAATGACAACCCTTTCAAAAAATAGAGAAGTCCAATGACATAATCTAGTTTTCATAAGTTACTATTCTACCATACGAGCATACAACATGGAAATCAACTACTTAAACTATTCAAATTCAGCTTCCAAGTCACATCATTTCATTCAGAATGATAATACAAAGAAAGAAATCTTGAAAAAGGCCATACATGCATAGTCTCAACAATTTATCCTCAATAGTTCATACTTTAAATATCAAATGAACTTTAAAACAAAGGTCAGATGCCAATTTGACAATAGTTTAAACCTTAAAAGATATAACATGCCAAAGATAAGTAGTTTTGTAATTATGCTCCTAAAAATAATTCTATATCCTAAGAAAACTAATGAAACTTTTCCTTAGCCAAGGAAACTAAAACTTGGAATCAAACCCTCATTGTGTTGCCACCTCTCTTATATAGCTACAAAACGAGGAAAATGCAACCTCAACAAAAAATTCAATACTACTAGGTGTTGATAGCTGATAGCACATGATCTAATCAAAGATCCTTGGTTAGGTCATAACAATATTTTCTCATCAATTGTCAACTGCCACATTAATGCTTTTTAGATATTTAGCAAAGATAGAGGCCTATAAATGATCAAATCCTAGAAAAAAAACTTGGAAAAAAGGTCCCGTTTACCAATCACATCACCCAAAGGCACCAACTCAAAGCATCCATCCCAAAAACCAAGAAAGGAAAAAGGCCAGCAAGCTCTGACAAACTCCCAAAAGATATCGCTTCATAGGAAGTGCAATCTGCCCGCAACAAAGAGGTGACGCACGTGTCAAAAAGGTGAAAAATTTCAAGCTCATGAATATAGCTCCTTAGATAATCTCTCATGAGCTGAAACGTGTCCCAAACTCTGTCCTGAAAGGAAGATGAAAGATGAAAGCTGCGTAGCCACCATGTGGCACATTATGCACCTTTCCAATAACTCTACTCAAGCATGAGTTCACCTGAAACTGAAAATATTTTACAAGCCAAAAATCAAAATGACTAAGGCCAAAAACACTTCACTGGACTCATTTGCCACTCTTGGTGAATGAGTCCAGTTTGAATTTTCTAGAAATTCAAGGTTTTGATCTACACCTCTTAGTCTGCTCTTTCTACTTCTCCATGTTCCTAGATCCGAAACTCTGATTTTGGGGTTGTAGATGAATTTTTAGTGAATATTATGACCTTTTCCAATAAAGAGACAACTCCAACAATCTTGCAACTTATTCTTCAATTCAATCTTTAAGCTCCAAGACTCCTAGATCTTGAATGATGATGTCTTGTAAATTTGTAACTCAACATGAAATGGACATGAAGGATGTATATCTTGATCTTTGACAATAGGAATGGAACAATGCTTGGTCTTGGATCTTCAATGCTACATCACAACACTAGCTCAATAACATGCTTGATGCTTGATATGCTTGACATGATGATGGATTTTGAATTTCTACAACAATTGATGAATAATTCTACCCTTGAATGCCTTAAAAATGATCTTGTGAAGTCTTGAAATTCCTAACCTTTTCTTGCTTGACTTGATAATATCAATGCATACTGAAATAATTATTTGGAAGCTTGCTTATATAGAAAATCCACCTAATAACCTGTGTATTTGATCCCAAAGGCCGACATAAGAGAAATTTCAACTAAAAACCCACTTTTCCTGCTCAAAACCTCAAAAATAGGCCAAATGGGACTCATTTTCTAACCTGGGAAAATGAGTCACACCTGGATGAGACTCATTTTCCCAAGGGGGAAAATGGGTCCCATAGGGACTATTTTTAGTTGTAAAGTGTTAGGGAGTGAAGAAATTAAGCTTTTTTGTTGATTTTGTCGTGTCTATGATCAAAATATGCCTCAGGATGCACAATATGGGGTCATAGGGGCCTATTAATGATGATATTAAGGTTATAAGTGTAATAGGGCCCAAAATGCAATGTGAAAGTGTAAATAAATATACTTTACAACACTGAATTAAGGAAAAATTGAGTCTATTTCACTTAGAAGAGCCCAAAATCCCATGTGAATGTGTAAAAGATATTACAATACTAGATTAGTTCCACTTAGTTTACAAGCCTCTTGAATTTCATGTGAAAGTGTAGATAAATACACTTTACAACACTAAATTAAGAAAAAGTTAAGTTAATTTATCTTAAAAGGGGCCCAAGACCTAATGTGGATGTGTAAAACACCTCACAACACTAGATCAATGCGATGTTAAGTACTATTTGTCATTAATTATTCCCAAGTCAAGTAAGGAAATGGAAATTTTTTTGATGATTCCATTTAGCCCCCACTTTAGTGAGAGGATGAACTTGATTCAAACTCACACTAAAGTAGACATTCAAGAGGGGTCCAATTGTACCGATGCAAATGGTCTAGGATAACAAAGACCAAGGAGGTGGTCAAGCCCCCAGGATCCAAGATACTAAGTCAAACCAACATAAGCACAAAAGGACACACACAAGGTGTACTGTATATGCAACATCAAGATACATGATCATGCAATGTCAAAAGGTGGAAGAAAGAAGAACAAAAAATAACAAAAAGATGGCTCAAGCTTCGACTATTTTTCCAACATGATGTGGATTAATTCTAGGTTTTTTGTTAGAAAAAGAAATGTATACTCACTCTGAGACAATGAAACTTCAGGCTTTTCACCGGGTGAGAAGGCCAAAAGGGTGAGCAACATACACTCATGGTTGTTGTGTACCCACACACACACTAGTGGCTACAAGGAAAGTCATACTTTAGTTGGGCTTTCCCTCAAACCATACCAAAGTTATACGTCTTGATAAAATTGATAAGGTGCCACACAAAAATTATCTTTGGAGCCCAGCCCCATGGAAACAAAATAAAACTTTGTATGCTTGGATCCTTAGACATTATAAAATGCAAAGGAAATGGTGTATGGTTTTGTTCAAAGGGATTTTCTTAATTCATGCATGAAAGGGTCTCTTGGGGAACATTGTGTAACACTTCAAAGGAGAGGGACAATCAAAAGAAATATCACACTCTTGGGAAGTAAACCCAATGATACCACAAAGAAAGGAAGCATTGCAAGAAGAAGTAACAAATAGGTGTTGATGTATGCCCCACTTTAAGCCGGTTGCTAACACCATTCTTGTGAAGTGATTTAAAGTAAGAAGACACAAAGAGCTTATTCAAAAATCCCTATGCCAAGTCATATGTTTCTAAATTGAACTACATCATGAATGAGTATGTCACAGGTGAGCCCACTTAAGGCATGTCATCCACATCCCAAGCTTTCTCTTATATGTACATGAAAGGTGATCAACTAGCCAAAAGATACAATGACAAGTGACATACAAAGACAAGGCTGCCTAACCCCTTGCCTCCACTTAGTGTAGAACAAGGGTGAGCAAAATAGGATGAAAATAAGTATTAGTTAGAGGAACTAGGTGCTTAAACCCAAGGAAGAGCACCACAATCCTTAAGATGTTGAATTTTTTTACTCAAATCCTTACATTCATTAGTAGCATGACCATGAACTCTATGATATGCACAAAATGAAGTCTTGTAATAAAATTTCTTTCATGTTCTTGGAGGGAGAGATATCAAACGATCTTGGATTAGTCTTGCCAAGATACTCTCTTGATCCATAGAAGATGTTCCTTTATTGTGTAGAAATATATCTTTGGCTAGGACAAGATGTGTCATGCCTATGCAAGACTCTTTAGATTAGAGATTTTTGTTCCTACTCTCCTTGAAAGGTATGTAAAATCCTAATGAATTCAAATAATTAGTGTTTTTCGCGGATGACATTGACATTAAGCAAAGATTTTTTGTTTCATTTCTTGCAAGGAAAACCAGTAAAGAAGACCACTACGTGGCTATCATTTCAAGATACATTAATTTTAAAAGTTGGGTTAGAAGGAGATATTTTGTAAAGAGTGTTTATATTGAGTGAAGGTTTGTTTACATTTCTATCAAATGAAAATAATAGAGACCATGATTTTTTCTTGTAGGGGTCTATCTGGGACATGGATACCTTGTTCTCTAGCATCCATCACTTTCTACTATACCCAAGTTGTTTCATAAGATCATATTTTTTTCCACAAAGATTTTTCATTGCTTTTGGATCCACTGGTTCCTCATGATTAAGTTCATCAAATTTTTTCATGTAATTTCCTTCTTTGTCTAAAGTGGATGAGGTGAATGCTTCGAAAGGGTCCTACAAATTTATCGCTTTTTCTTTTCCCTTTTTTAGAGTCCTTGTTTATGATATTGTATTCTCCCATGAATGCTGGTGTGAAATCTAAGGAACCCCAATCATCTTCTAATAGCTTTGTGACTGCTTCAATATTTTTCTTTATGTCTTTCTATTGCATGGGTTCCACTTGTGTAGTTGGTGATAATGTTGCCGAATGATTTTCTTTTCCTTTTTCAAGTTGTTAAACACTATAAGGCTCATGATCAATGTCCAGTGTGTACATTTTGTTGTTGTAGATGTATTTCATTTTATGGTGAAAAATAGAAGGCATGCCATTCATTGCATGAATCCATGGCCTACCTAGAAGGAGATTATATGAAAGATCATGAGGCATAACATGGATTAGTGTTTCCAGTGTGGTATTTCCAATTGTAATAGGTAAAGTGATCACACTGAGCGATTTCTTTCCTACATTGTCAAATCCACTAATGGATAAAGAGGTAGGTTGAATTTTTTATTTATCCACGTGAAGCCTATCCAAGAGGTTTATGCTACACACATTAAGGGCTGATCCATTTTCAACAAGGGTTCACTTTATCCCTATCTATTGTATTGAGATATGATCATGAAAGAATCACTTTGTTTTTGCACTTCTAAAGAAGAGAGCTCGCTTTGGTGGAAAATAATGTCAACATTTATTCCTTGAATCATGGCTGCTATGTTATTCAATTGAACATTACAAGGGATAGGAAGTTACTGAAAGGAACTTTGAA
>VDFB02286719.1:0-108798 GCA_007258455.2 Sequoia sempervirens
AAATCATATTCACAAAGAAACTCCATCCATCTCCTCTGCCTGGCATTTAGGTTCGGCTGAGTAAAAATGTACTGCAAGCTACGATGATCGCTATGAAGTTCAAAATGATGCCCTAGTAAAAAGTGCCTCCATCGCACAAGGGCATGGACAACCGCGGCTAACTCTAAATCATGCGTAGGGTAATTTAGCTCATGGTCCTTGAGCTTGCGGGACTCAAAAGCAATTACACGACCTTCCTGCATTAAAACAGCTCCCAAACCTTCCAAGGAAGCATCTGTACATACTACGAATTCCCTAGTAGGATCAGGAACTACTAGGATCGGAGCACTGGTCAACTTATCCTTTAGGGTCTGAAAAGCTAATTGACATTGTTCAGACCAAACAAACTTCTTTCCTTTTCTCTGAAGGGTCGTGATGGGATGTGCAACCCTTGAAAAACCCTCCACAAATCGCCTATAGTAGCTTGCCAAACCCATAAAACTGTGAATCTCAGGAACATTCGTGGGTGCAGGCCAATCAATAATGGCTTGGACCTTCGAAGGATCCACAGAAATACCTTCACCAGAGATGATGTGACCCAAGTATTTCACTTCATTCTTATAAAACTCACACTTAGACAAATTAGCATACAACTGATTGTCTCTTAAGCACTGCAATACCTGCCTCAAGTGTACTTCATGCTCCTCCATAGTTTTTGAGTATATCAGAATATCATCAAGGAACACTAGAACAAATCTATCCAAGTAGGTATGAAAGACTCCATTCATTAGGCACATGAAAACTAATGGTGCATTTGTCAACCCGAATGGCATAACAGTGAATTCATAATGCCCATATCGAGTGCGAAATGCTATTTTGTGAATATCAGCTTCGACTATCCGTAATTGATGGTATCCTCACTTAAGATCTATTTTAGAAAATACCTGAGCCCCCTTTATTTGATCAAATAGGTCATCAATTCTTGGCAAAGGGTACCGATTCTTCACCGTCACCTTGTTAAGCTGCCTATAGTCGATGCACAATCGGAGGGAACCATCTTTCTTCTTTACAAAAATAACTGGTGCTCCCCATGGGGAAACACTAGGATGAACGAATCCTTTTTCTAAAACTTCCTCTAACTGCAAATGAAGCTCTTGAAGCTCTTGAGTTGTCATCAGCTATGGAGCCCGAGATATAGGCTCAGCCCCTGGTACAAGGTCAATCCGGAAGTCAATGTCACGCTTTGGTGGCATTCCCGGAATCTCACCCGGAAAAACATCTGCAAATTCCTTAAGGAGAGGATAGTCATCCAATGACACCTCTTGACTTTCTCCCAACTCCAAGTCATTGATTGATACAGCAAACAACTGACAGCCTTGACGGAAACACCTCTTCAATTGCATAGCGGAAATCATCCGCAATGAGATGGGTCTTTGTATACCAATGATCTCTACTTCATTTCCTGAGTCATCTACACACCGCACAACCTTGTGGCGACAATCAATTATTGCACGGTGAGCATTCAGCCAATCCATGCCTAGAACAACATCATAGGACCCAAGGGGTAGAATTCGAAGGTCCACCTTAGTCATCGATGACCCAATTTTCAAAACACAACCCTAAACAAATGATTCAACTGCTACTTTTTCCCCGAAGGCCAATTCGACCTGCCACTTAATGCCTTGCCTTGCTGCCACCAGTCTACAACGCTCTACTACTAAAGGGGAAATAAATGAATCTGATGCACCAGAATCAAATAAAATAGATATACTAGTGCCTTGTAACACACCTGATGCCTCGACCATAGTGCCCTGGTGATCCGCTTGACGGTTGTCGACCGTTGCAAAAAACTTGATGAGATCTGCCTGCATCGCCCACTGTTGGCTCAGAAGTGGTTGGCCTCTGATTGAACCCTGAAGTCTTCTTTTGTGGACATTGCCTAGCAACATGTCCCTGTTGACCACAGGAGAAACAAACTGTACTTCGACCAAAACCTCCACCTCCTGATGGAGCACTAAACTACTGGTAACTGCTCCGACTAGGAGCTGACTGCGAGCTTTGAGTAGACTGCTCAAAATGGTCATGCCGATTACACTGCCAACTCTGATTATTTTTAAACTGAGTTCTACTGCCTTGCTGAGATTGGAAACTTTTTTGCTTAGACTGTGATTGTTGTTTTTGTTGTCCGCCCTTAGAAGGTGCATGATGACTCCTTGAAGATCCTGAAGTTTGAGGTTTCCCACCTTGAGAACTAGTACCAAAATTAGATGCACTACCAATCTGCACCCCTGTGTGACCTCCCAATGCCATGGCCAAATTTTCCTCTACCAGATGAGCCTTCTCAACGGCTACCTCCATTGTTTTTGGTTGAAAGACTCGAACACCTCCACTAATTCGGGCATTTAATCCCCTGACAAAATGTTGTACAAGCATTGCCTCATCATTGCCGATTCCTGCATACTGCTTGAGCTCATAGAATCGACGCTCGTACTAATCAACTGACATTGCCATTTGTCTTAGCTCATGGAACTCATCTGCTCGGCGTTGTCTCCAATGATCTGAGAGGAACCGAGCCCTAAATCTCTCCAAAAACAATTCCCATGTCACCATGCTAATGTCCAAGTGCAACTTTTGTTCTTCTAGATGCCATCATGTAGATGCAAAGCCTCTAAGATGCATGATGGCGCACCTAGCCTGGGTATTACTACCATATGGATGCATCACAAAGAAATGATCCAAGTCTATTAACCAAGTTTCTGCCTCAAGTCCTCCGCCAACACCATCAAAAGTGGGAGGATGAGCTCTCAAAAGATCCCTCATGTGACCTGCCACCACTGCATCTTGTTCTGCTGATACTTCCTTCTGCCTTGGAGACCTCTCCCTTTCCCTCTCTACTTCCTGCTCTCCTGGCCTAGGGCCTAAACGGCCAAGTACCTCCTCCAACAACTGTCGTAACTGCAAACCATCCATTCCTGGCTGCACTGAATTTGGACCTCTTTCATCTGAATGATTTTGAGATCCCTGTTCTTCCTCACGTTCTGATTTGTGGGAACTTTGTGATGGAGTACTTTCATGGGTGGCCCTACGGCCGCCACCCCCTCGGCTAGTGCCACGGCCATGACCTCTAATCGGAGGCATGCTCCTGCGTGACATTAGAGAGGAACATGCCAATTCAAGAGTTAAGCACATAGGTTAGCTTAATGGGCACAATTAACCTAGAGTACCCAGAGTTGAAAAGCCTTCGTTCTGATACCAATAGTGTAATGCCCTACCGAGTAAACCCCAAAGGACAACAAAACACCGCACTTTTTTTTTTTTGTTTGATAGTGTAACATTGTATAAGATGGAAATGTACAATCTTAACATGAAACGTAATTATGCATTTGCAACACTATCTACATCCTCTGGGGTACAAGGAATAGTCATTACAAACATAGAACTTTTATCCAGATGAAAGAAAAAGAGAAACATAAGGATAACATACATTCATCCATAATTATAAGAGATACAAAATTTTATTAAGATTCAATTCATAGTTTCATGTTACATTTGTGGAGCATATTTCCACAGATAATAAACATCAAAGGTACAATAGAAACATTAAATAGAACTTCCCTTATATCATGGGGAAGATTACATTGAGTACATAAATGAGGTTTATGGTACCAAAAGGAAGGGAATTCTTCATCCAAGATAAACTCTGGAATTCTGCATTCGCATCTATCTCACGAACACATCCTCGGAACCCAATGGGTGCATAGCACGTTCCACCCAACCATGTGGACCCGAAGGTCCACCCCCCGTGCTAGGAAATGACAAGAAAGGGTCCACATCCAACAAGATCAAGTAAACAAGACTAACATAAACACTGACATAGAACAATCATCCCATTGTACATTGACAAGCACACTGACAAGTACATCAACACTTACATCAAGTGGTACATCGACAGGTACATCATCATGTACATCAACAAGTACATCAATAAGTACATCAAAAGGACATAAACAAGTACATCAATAAGTACATCAATAAGTACATCAACAAGTACATCAACAAGTACATTGAAAGGTACATCAATAAGTACATCAATAAGTACATCAACACTTCCAGAGGCTACCAAGCAAGGAAGAGTAAACGGATACTGTGGGAGAGTGTCATCGCATGGCCTTACATGGATTATCCAGGCAACCTATCACAAGGTACCGCCTCCATCTATGGTTATCCAGGCAGCCTATCTCAAGGCACCGCTCCATAGGGTGACTCATGCGGAACCACTTACCTTTCGTGAGGACAAGGTAGTGATCTTACCAACCAGGTCTTCTCATCCCATCCTTAGTCTATGAAAGCACTAACGGTATGGGTGAGGCACATCATTAATCTTGTTTAATGTTTTAGCTACCCAAATCTACTAGTTTATTAATTATATTATCACTTGTTTAGGAAACTCTTCCATGGGTTACCCTAACAGCCCCTTTGTGCGCCGACCCCCATGAAGAGCCACCCTCCCCAACAGTTCCACAACAAAGCTCACAACCACAAGGGTGTACCAAACATAAAAGCCATAAAATGAAAACACAGGCGAGGCATGTACCATCTCGCTCATAATCACCACCAAAATGTAAGGAAATCATGGGACAAGATACACCCACGAGCTCAAAATAAAAATAAAATCACAATCAATGGAATCCAAAGGTCCATTCATGAGAATATTCAACACACATAAAAGGTTCCCTTTGCCTCTGGAAGTCTAACTACATAACACCCATGGCTATCAAAAGGAAGTAACTTAAACATTTGGGTTCCCCTCATATCCAAAATATATCTAGACATAAAATTACCCCAAAAGTGCAATTAAATAAGAGGGAAAATATGAACAACAAAGAATCACTATTATGCATAAAGAATCAATACCAAAGAGTATACAGATTAACTAAATAACAATCTAACATGTACAAAATAAGTTATAAATATCTTTTCACTTATACGTAAACATAATCCAACCCTACTCAAGATAGTGTAAAGAAACATTAAATGATTAACCATAATTAAGTGCATTTTAGATCATAACGTCCTTAAAGTGAGTAAGCCCTAGAATATGGTATACATTTAATTACTTTTAAACTAAATAACTATAATTAAAAATTTACTATCCTCGTTAGCTAATTCTAATTTTAATTCCAATCTCAAAACTTTTATCATAATTACAATCCAATAAAAGAAATTGTAAATAATTTTAACTTAAATAATATGAAATTAATTCTAATTAAAAATTTACTTCCTCCTTAGCTAATTCTAATTTTAATTCCAATCTGAAAACTTTTATCATAATTACAATCCAGTAAAAGAAATTGTAAATAATTTTAACTTAAATAATATGAAATTAATTCTAATTAAAAATTTACTGTCCTCCTTAGCTAATTCTAATTTTAATTCCAATCTAAAACTTTTATCATAATTACAATCCAGTAAAAAAAATTGTAAATAATTTTAACTTAAATAATATGAAATTAATTCTAATTTTAAATTCATCTGCAATTAGATCTCGCCCAAATGTGAGGGGAAACTGTAAAATAGAGGAAAATAATAACATTACTTCAAAAATATTTAAAATTTTAAATGTAACCCCTATATATATATATATATTTGTTAATCAAAATGATAAATTTAATTCAAATAAAACATTTTATCTTATTTTATTTTATTTTCTGCAAATCAAAATATTATATACATCAAGCACTCATCACATAGTAAATAAAATTGTAGATGGATCTAAGATTAAAATTAAAATAGACAAAATTTATATCTGTTTATTTTTTTATAAATCCGAAAGAAAATTAAATGCTAACCAAGTTACTCATCACATAGTAAATAAATTTATAGATAGATCTAATATTAAATAACTTGAAATTAAAATAGACATAAATATCTTAAAAGTCCGAAAGAAATCTGAACGCTAATCCATATAACTATTAATTATTTAATTCGATAATTGAATTACTCCAAGAAATAATTTAAAATAGAGAAATAACAAATAAAATAATTATTTATTTTATGTAATAAAGCTGCAAAATGTGCGGCCATGAATCAAGTGTGTGTGTCATTCTCAGTCATATGGTGAAGTGTATGTTGAAATAATTATTTCTTGTATATATATATTCTATTATTCTGTTAAAGTCCTTCTATCATTTCTTGCTGGGTATTACAGCAGTAAAAAAAAAATCTCAAGGAATTTTCAAGGAAATGTAATTGACGGTGTAAGCCAGATTTTTGCACCAGATTTCACATACCCTTCCAGCATCCTCTGTACTTTCGTTTAGGATTTCTAACATAGGAGATGAGGTGTGACAGGCTGTGAATGGGCTCAAGAAGGCTTTTTTTAATGCCCCCACAATTTCCTATAAAGAAGTGCTACAGCTGAAAGAGATTGTTAAAAAGATGAGGGAGATGATTCATGCCTCTACAGTTATTTATGTTTGAAGTGATGAAGTTGTGGAGGGTATTTGGAAGATTATTAAAAATTTGGGCATCCTACAGAGTCTAAATTTTGCAGCTAAGATAGGTCACAAAAAGTATTAGGGAGATTATATAAAATATATAACAGTAAAAGAAATACCCCAACGTCAAAGGTGAAGGGAGTAAAGGGTTTGCAGCCAAAGAATAAACATGGGTGGGGTTAAACTAAAATAGAGCATGAAGAATAGCGATATAAATTACCTTCACCCCCTTTTGGTGTTTCCTAAAAATGCATTGACCATTTGTGGTAGCTTGATAGTAAAATAAATAAATAAATCAAGAAGGTGATTTAAACCTTTAAACTTCCTATTTTGTTTAAATGCTGCAGATGACACAAGCAGACAATGGAAATCAGAGAGATTACCTAAACCTCTACAACACTCTGAGTACAAGTATTTCTATTGTAACCAGATGCCAATAGTATGAGGAAGGTTTTATAAATTATTATGCCTTTTTCCAGTCTATAAGCTGCAGCTGTGAATGATTTTCATGGTATCAAGAAGATTATTTATTCTAAAAAAAAGAAGGAATAACTCAGCGCCACTAGTGAGGGCAATAAAGATAGTAGCTAATGAAAAAAATAATGAAGGAATTCAAAAGAAAATTAACGCATGAAACAAAGAAAGAAATAGAATACATACAGTCCTAAGCTATTTTAACTTACAATAAAACAAATATTAAAGGGACCAACCTGAAGGATTTGCAGTTGGAGATGGGTTATGCTGAAATTCCCTCTGCAACTCCCTCTCTTTTCCCTTAATATCCTCTCGCCAAGAATTGTCTTTTTTTTTTCTTTTCCCACCAAATTATTCTGTCCCTTTTTTCTCCATCACTCCCCAATAAATTGCGGAAAAAAAATCCAAGGTTTCTCGCTGAAGCCAGGAATACAGGTGGCAAGCTTACTTTTTGTTTTCATTTTACACTTGGCATCTTATGTTTACCCTGCTTAACACTTGGAGGAATTTAGCAAAATAGAAATCTACCCCCACTATTCTCGACTGCAGTAACGGAAAGAATTACGATGTTAAATTGATTTACTCAAAACTAATTTAACCCGTATTAATTCATGCTTATTAAATTTAATGAAGACTCGGGTGGATAAATTTTTAATATAATTATATAAATACATATACATCTAATTATTATTTATTATTTGAATTTATTTTAAAAATTTACTTTAGGGGTAATATTATATTACATCCCTCCATCAAATCTAATATTTAAAACTTATCAAGTAATTTAAATTTAAATCATAAACTTTGTGAATTTGAATTAAAATGAACATTATGCAATTTTGTGTTTCATTTAAATTTCAATATAGTTTAACCTTTACATTAATCTAATATTTAAATTATTAAAATTTAATAATTTAATTTATCAAATCCATATTATAAAAATAAGCTATGAAGCTTCAAGACAAGGCCTAAATGGACATAAGCAATGACTATGCCTAATACAAGCACTGCATTAATTTACCAATTATCCAGATTGATACACATCCAAATAACATGATAAACGCATCAAGATTTACAACTTAAAATGATCAATCATGAAACAATATGATACCATAACAAGACGAAATACTGATAGACAACAGACACAGACATGGACACTTCCTTGTCAAATCCTTAAACCACGTCATAACCATTGGGTATATTGGGCACGCTCAGACCTGACGATGCAGGTGGAGTCGGTGCCCGGTACATGCAGTCCTGCATAAAAACAAGTGTTGGAACAACATATATATATCTACTGTCAAACACATTGTGAGGGAGAATTGCGGTGTGGCAGGGTGCTCACGTATGAGCGATGCAACACCGTCCCCCTCACCCAAAAGTCAAACATCAGCACAACATCCTACACATCATGAAATGAGTATTAAACAATTTACATAGTCACACAATATAGCATAATTAGGAAAGATGGTACCATGCATCATTATATTATCAACATCATAAAACACCATCATGTGTATCCAAGCAAAACACATAAGCTCAAATAGGAAAAAAAAAAAAACAATCACCCATGTCATCTTGAGTCTGTAACAAACGTAAACAGTATCCACATAGTAACAAAAGGGAACAGTATCATGAGGGGCACTACATGGATGAAGCAAAATCTGAAAGACATTGGAGTAATATGTGATGATCCTATTCCTATTTTCTGTAACAACATAAGTGCTATAAACATTTCAAAGAATCTTGTTATGCATTCAAGAACAAAACACATATCTATCAAATATCATTTCTTCAGAGAAAAGGTGTTGGAGAATGAAGTTAGATTGGAGTATGTGACAACAAAGGAATAAATTGCAGATATATTTACTAAGGCTCTTATGAAGGATACTTTTGAGCATCTTAGGGAGAGATTGGGGGTCATTGGCCCTCCACACTAGGTGCACATGAAGGTGCATCAGTCTAGTGAATTCACAAATTCTTCATTTATTTGGATTGATGAATGGGTCTACTCCGTAGGGAGAGTAGAAAAGGTTTCCATTGTTGTAGTATGCATTGAATCGGTGCACTCCTAAGGGGGAGTGATCAAAGTTTTTGATATTTTCCATTGATGTCAAAGGGGGGGAGAAAATCATGTGAAAAATAGTTGCAAAGGAAAAGGTGTTCTCTTGGAATATTGTGTAAGATGTCTTTGATGGTTTTTCACATCATGTGTTGCCATCAATGACAAAGGGGGAGATTGTTGCAAGTTTGGTGGTGTTGTCATTAATGTTGTCATTGATGTCAACATAGTTTAGTATGTTGCAGATTGTACATTTATAGTTGAGATGCTTTTGAGATATTGTGAGTACATGGATCTATCTTCATGACATTGCAAATGTGCTAAAATGGTGAGTTTCTAAATGATTTTGAGAAAATTAATAAAGAAGAGAAGTTAGAGTTATGAATGTGTTTAGAATGTGCTTTGGTATGTGTGTTGCTTTTCTCTTGTGTTGATCCTATGCTTGTGCAGATTTGAAGGGTTTCTAATGGTGATCTAGTGGTGATATCTCATGTGTTGAAGTTTCTAGTTTGATGGGATGTAAAAGTTACATTCATTGGTGTGTCAATTGTACTGGTAGAATTGGTCTTCTATGGACTAGGAGAAATGTTTTTGCTTCGTAGTCCTCTGTTGTTCTGTTTCAAATCTTGTGGATCTAGAATATGTATTATATTGGTGTTCGCTTGGTTTTGGCAAATATGTGTGTGGTTTGGTGATCTGTAAGTCATGTTTTTGAGTTGTTGTATGTGTTTGCACAATCCAGATGGACTAATGGAAAAATTTTGGTGTTCAAATATTTTTGCAATTGTTGCAGATGTATCTGAAGGAATCTGAGATGTCTTCTCATGCATATTGAAGTGTGTTGCATTTCCATGTGTCATCTTCTTATTGGGAAGTGTGGACATCAATTTTCATTTTGTGTTTTCATTAGGTTTGGCTGACCTAGTGTTTACACTTCGTTTGAATAATTTAATTTAATTAAGGAATCATGTGGTTGATTCAAGACATTATCTTTTGGTCTTGGATAAATGTTTTATTGGTCCACTCTCATTATTTTCCACCACAAGAATGTTGAGTTACTGACCTAATTTGAATTTATGAAATGAAGTTTATGTCACCGGCTTTGGAGAAATTTTCTAAGGTTGAAGATGGTATAAATGCAAGTCGAATTGTGAAGATTGAGATGAAGATGAAAAGTGACAAAGAAATCCACAAATCAAAAGAGCAGAAGTGTTTGAAAGTGAGTTGAGGAAATAGTACTTCATTTTGTTAGATTCCTTAAGGTAGTGAGCTAAAGGTTTGTGCAATCTTTTAATCAAGGTTACGGATGTGTGTTAATTGTTGTGGTGGATCTTTTTTTCTCTTTTGTATTAGTAGGTAGTGTGATCCTCCCTTGTAAGCAATGAGCTTTTGTATTTAAACATTGAGTCCTCCTTTAGGAAGTGAGCCTCTGTATTTGGTTTTATAATCTCTTTATATTGTGAGTTAATCCTCATTGTGGTTTTTCCCTCATTGGTTTTTCCACGTAAAAGTATGGTGTTCATGTGTTGATTTTACTTTCTATTATTTGTGTTTCATGTTCATACTTAATAATAGAATAGTGTGGTTGTGAGATTGGTAAGTGTATATACCTAAAAATGGTCACATCACATAGTTTGGTAATTAATTAAATATTTTTAATATTTAATTAAATCTCTGAATTTGATCTACGTATAAATAAATTTAAATAATTTATTTATATTGTTCATTCTTTCATTTCAATTAAATAAATAAGTTTATTTAATCATCTTTTCTTATTCATTTCTTAATTAATTAAATAAACATTACGATTTATTTATATTAATTATCAATAATCTTGACTTGAATATTTTATTCAAATTTTAGATCATATATTCCTTTCTTCTAAATAATTTCTCTAATATCCATTCACAATTAAATATTCCAAAATATTTAATTAAAATCTTCTAAATTTCCATTCACAATTAAATATTCCAAATATTTAATTATTTCTTTTCAAAAGTCCATTTACAATTAAATATTCAAAAATATTTAATTGATTCTTCTAAAGTCTATTTGCAATTAAATATTCTAAATATTTAATTGAATCTTCTATAGTTCTAAAATTAAATATTTCAAAAATATTTAATTTCTTTAAACTCACATGAAATTAAATAAATTTATTTATTTAATTTGCAATATCTTCAACAACCGTGAAACAAACTGCCAAAATAGAAAAATTAATTTCTCTATTCCTGTGCAAGCTTGTTCCCATGGGTTGAAGACATGCTTCCATTCTTCTCTCCAACCTCCCAACATTCTCCATCTTCCTCTCAACCTCTCCATCTCTCACCATTCAAATCTACCAGACAATCTCATAGCCATTGATCTTTGCCAGCCAGGATTTTTCCTGCAAAAAGCTATAAAAAGGACTGCCGGGTCTTTGAAATGACAGAGAAGCTGTAATATAGATAAACTATAGCCAAATTGCAAATAGCCTTCAAGCATCCATAGCATATTTTTTAGCATTCATAGTATAGAATCATATCATATCATGGCCAATCATTCTCATTTCATAGCATCCTCAATTTATAGCCCCTGTGCATATCCGTATCATTATTCTCACCTCCACCAGCATATAGGATAGAGAATCTCCTTCCTTTGCATACTCATTCTATATATTTCCATTTGGAGAAGCCTTGCTTACACAATCTGAGAGCAACAGCTTCAAACAAATCCCTGGAGATAGAGGAAGATGGAACAACTCTGAAGAAGCTTCATTTGTTTATTTGAATTCAAATTACTTGCATTTCTTCAGTTTAAAGTTCCATTATGTGTGTTTTGTTTATTTCATTTTGATCATACATATTTAACATACACATTTTGGTGCCCACCGTGGGGCACTTGCCCCAATTTTAACATTTTATTGTAGATTTTCCTGATAGGTTAAGACCAAAAATAGTGGATTAGCGCAATAAACATGTTTCAAGAAAATTCATACACAGTTCAGCGCCCTTAAAGCATCCTACAACGCCCCCGAAGCATCTTGCAGCACCCTTAAAGCATCTTGCAGCGCCCTTAAAGCATCCTACAGTGCCCGTGAGCCATCCTGCAGTGCCCATGATCCATTCTGCAGAGCCCATAAGCCATTTTGCAGTGCCCATGAGCCATTTTGCAGTGCCCATGAAGAATCCTGCAACACCCATGATGTCTGTTATAGTGCATTTTTGAAAAACCTACAAATTGTAAATTGTAATTTAAGTACAACTTGACTGAATCCGACACTACTGCGGACAGTAAAATCTTTGAAAGAATTAAGCAATCCTAGGGTAGTCACATAATTAAGAATGAAGCAATCCTAGGGTAGTCACATAAATTAAAATCAAGCAATCCTAGGATAGTCATTTCACTTTTTATTTTAGGCTAAAATGAATTCCATGTTTGTGTGAAGCAACATCTTCACTTAGCATAGCAAAATCTTTATTTGGGCTTAAAATTGAATCTTTGTTACTTTGCTTAAACGGTGATAGGCCTATGCTCTCCCCTTAACTGGGTGATCAAAATGCCAAACTCATCTATTTCATTTTATGCAATTTCAAGTTTTGTTAAAACCTTTTAGAGAGCCTGCTCTTGTGGGAAAAAAAATACTCACCCAAGAGGAACGACTCAAGTGGGTTCAAGCCAAAGCCAGGCTATTCCACCCCACTATAAAATTTAAAGCAAATTTGGGGAAACCCTCTTTTGACAGTAGTGTGCATTGATAACCATCCCCAAAGCCTTTGTTCTAAAGGTAGGGAGGTCTCTCGAGGGAGTCTATCATTTTCTGCATCAAACGGAAACCCTTACTACAAACTTAGTGTAGTATCCAACCGAAGTCAGTTTTCGAACATCATAATAATCACAGTGCAGGAGAGGGAAGAATCTACCCCCAAGATACTCACCATATAACTGCCAAGGATTTTTTGCTCAGGGGATCTGGTATCCACTTCCGTCACTCTAAGTACGCACCTGGAAAAGACAAAAATATGGGTGCCCTTTCGGGGGTGACATGGTTGTGTGAGTCGATGCAATTTTAAGATGTGGGCTATTGATACCTATGATGACCTACTTGAGAACTAAGAGTGAGTCTGTTTGAAATTCTTATCATGTGTAAATCCTGTTAAAACAACTTTTGAAAAACATTTTGATCATACACTTGATGTTTAGCATAGTACTTAAAACAACTATTCTACAAATTGCTTGATGTGTTTTCAATACATTAATTTAGTTAAGATCATCCAACACTCATGATCACCTTGATTACTCTCATGTTACGAAATTGGAAATCCACAACTTTTGTTAAGAAATCCGTTCTCAAAAGAATAAAAAAGCCAAAGAAACCCCTTAGCTACAAGAACTATTGAAGAAAAGACGATTCTTGTATCAAAGTCGAAAAGTTTTACCCAAATATAGAACCTTTCTTCATCGATATCATGACTGTGTTAGAGGTTTCATTGATGATTATGCTATAGAACCATTGTACTCACAAGCTTTCTTTCAAAGAAGAGCCCTTTCTCAAAGGCATAACCATAGTCAACGTATTTGTTTTTGTTATATTCCCCAACTTGCAATTGAATATTCTACTCGTCCAAATCAAATTCTGCAATAGAGAACTCAAATCACATTAGGAATTCATCACAAAATCCATCCTTTTACGAAACTAGGATCAAACTTCATAAAGTGCAAAATCATCCTTTTCTTGATCTTTTGCTTAAATTCCCTCCAACAGGATTTTCATCCTTTCAATTAGGGAACAACACAAGATAAAGATTAGAAACCTTTGTAAGTCATAGAATCTTCATTCTATCGTGACTTTCATACCTATCACAAATTGCACTATTTCATCTTTTTGATCAAAAGTTAGTAGAATTTGGAACAAAGCTCATGCTTGTCTTCACAAGATCTCAAAAACACCTAGAAAAAGATGAAGGAGAAACCACTACAAGCAAAATGGATGACCATAATGAGAAAGAAGAGGATACATTTAATGTTGATGAATTAACAGAAGAAAAGCTTCAAGAAGCAGAGCAAGATCCCCAATTCCATACTCTTATGGAAAGGATTTTAGAATGAAACAAAGAAAGATATTTTATTTCATTAGCTAATCAAGGAGCTAAGTTACCTTACAATTTTGATAAAGAAGGGATTAAACAGAATCCTGAAACTCCTCCTAATGACTTTAGTGCCCTTACTCAATAGGTAAAAGAATTACAAGGACAAATAAAGGAGATGCAAGGGGGCACAACAAAGAAGTATGTTTTGGAAGACATATCTCCTTATCCATTTGATAGGAGTCTTCAAATGATCCCTTTTCCAAAACATTGCGAAATCCCTAAATATGATAGGTACAATGGAAAAACTGATCCCATTGAACATGTGAGGGATTTTTGAAATATGAGTCCATAATTCGCCTATGACAATACCTACTTAATGCGATTATTTCCACAAAGTCTAGGTGTACAATCCATGGAGTGGCTTTCTAAGATCACTCCACCCATCAAAACCTTTGAGGAGTTAATAAATCAGTTTATATCACAATACTTCTACAACATCCAACACCCGATAACAATGCTTGATCTTTGTAAAGTGAAACAAAAAGTAGGAGAATCCTTCACTACCTTTTTGCAAAGGTGGAGAAGGTTGTTTGCGCGATATTCTCATCCTATTCCTGAAAAGGAAAAGATGGATATCTTCATCAATGGCCTAGATCAAGAATTAAGTTATAGGCTTAACCTTCATTGTCCTCATAACTTTGAAAAATTGATTGAAAACGCAATCACCATTGAAGGGGCCTTGGTTAAACGGGGAGTGATAAAACTTGATAATCCAAGTACATCCAACCAAAACAACAATGATAAAACAAGGTTTTGGAACATAAATAAAAATGTTGTCAATGATGGTATAGTAGATGCAAATAATCTACGAAACAAGACCATCTATCTTTAATCTATCAAGTGCTCCACGAAAAAATCAACAAGCAAATACCAACCAACAAGGAAACAAAAATCAACAAGGACAAAACTCCAAGCAAGAAAGCATGACCAATCAAAACACCAAGGATAATTGTGGTAATTTCAATAACAATCTTGGCAATACCCAAACATCAAATCCGTTTAGACCTCCATTCTTTTCAAATCGACGGAATTTTACCACTTTGGGTCAATCTCTCAAGTCTGCTCTCAAGGAGCTTCTTGATAATAAGGTTATCACCTTACCACCACAAAGAGATTATGAGCCACGAGTCAAACCACCATCATGGAATGACTCATACTATTGCAATTATCATCAATGTAAAGGTCATAGAACAAATAATTGTCAAGCTTTGCAAAATCTAGTACAAGATTTAATTGACAATGGCACCATTACAATTGAAGGACATCATACCAATGCCAATCATCAAGCATTCAAAGATCCTTTACCAAACTATCAAAAGGGGGAAACATCAGATGCAAAACCCAAAAGCATATATAATGTTCAAGACAATATAATCTGTCACATCTATGTTGATGATCAATAGGTTAATGTTATCAAAATCAAGGGAAAACAAGAATATCAACAAGTTAATGTAACTGCGAGAGGACAAGCAAAGGTTGTTTTAAAAGGAAGTTCATCTAAGACAGCTATTCCTTCTCCAAATCATTATAATCTAGTTGATTAACTGAGAAAAACATCAACACAAATCTCCATCCTTGAACTTCTCAAAATATCCCCCATACACAAGAATATTTTAGAAGAAGCTCTTGTAAACACAACTGTTGATACTGATCTGAATGTAAACAAATTTCAAGCCATGGTGGGACATTTGTCTTCCCCAACTTGTCTTTCATTTTCCGAAAAAGATGATGCCTCCATGACACATCCACATAATTCATCACTCTATCTTGAAGTCATGATCCATAAACACCGAATTAGACGTGTCTTAATAGATGGAGGAGCTGGTTTAAACATTTGTACCTTAAAACTAATAAATGCCTTGGGAATATCAGAAAATTCTATTGATCCACAAAGGAAAATAACAATCAAGGCATATGATGATGAAGAAAGAGCTTCTAGAGGACTAATAATGCTACCTATCAGAGTGGGACCTATTCTGAAAAACACATTTTGTCAGGTTCTAGATCGGGATCTTTCCTATAACATACTTTTAGATCGTCCATGGATTCATGATATGCAAGCAATACCATCAACGTACCATCAATGCCTCAAGTTTCCATATGATGGACAGGAAATAACTATACAAGCTGATTACAATAGCACACAAACTTGTTCAAATCTCTGAGCAACTCAAGATGCCTTTGTGACACATAATAGGGAGGCTCTTGTTGTTTCTTCTTCTATTCTACAAGGTCAATTGCAAGAACTGACAAAGAATCTTGACACTCAGCTAAATTTTAAAGAAAAAGGAGTAGGTGAATATTCGCTATCTCTTTCTAGTTTACCCCCTTCTTCGAGGTCACATGGTCAACCAACTTTATTAAATCAAAAGATTGCAACAGCCTCTACATCCCAAGCTTCTGTGCCAATCACAAAGTTTGATGGAAAATTCATTAAAGCCAATACCACTGAGGAAGAAGCTGAAGATAGGGACATCCTAAGTTGGCTATACAAAGACGAAGATGAATCTCTCTTGCACATTAAGTTACCTACAGAACAATATGGTAAATGGTACGTTATCATGCAAAAAATGGGCTATGAAGGAAATGGTCCTATAGGAAAGAGAAGAGAAGGAATTGTGGAACCAATTCAACCTATTTCAATACATCCAAATGATAAAATAGGACTTGGATATGGTAAAGATACAGAAGACTCTACTTCACAGCAAGCACAACCAACTCATGAAGGAGGATCAATTTCAAATAAACCTAATGAATTAGTTTTTCAATTACAGAATAGTTCAGATACTGATTCTAATGAATATGAATGGGACACCATTTATAATGATGAATTTTGGAGAGACAAACAAGTTGATACCATACACAAATATACACCTTTTCTCATACAAGGAGAAGGTTCAAGGCCTCCTCTTGATTATGTTTTACAAAGCGATCATGACTCAAGTGAGGACGAATCAGATTTTAACGAGATTGATAATCAACAGGAGAATACCATCATAGACCTTGTCTACCATGAAGATGACAACCACATCATGACTTTGACAGCTCAAGACCTTACCCAACCTAATGATACCATGCCTTTAGTTTATCCGGAACTTATTGATTGGAACAATGATGCACCTATCCACATCCCTACATTTTATGATGATGAGGACATTATAAATTTCCTTTGTTCCTCTAATGAGGAAAACAATTGTTTCATCCAATAATTTCATACTCACGATTTTGATAAGGAGGGTGTCAAGTCTCTTAGCTGCAAAATAAATGAAATAAAAGATGGATCTATCGGTGAAAACCAAAAAATGGCAGTGGTAGATCACAACAAGAGAAAAATAAAGAGCGAATCTGATAGTGAAAACCTTTTTGAGGCACTGAAGGATGAGAAACTTGAAATTCTTCCTAAGCATTATCATGAAATATCTTCTATTTTGATCGAACCAATATAATCAATCAACATAAGTACAACAAAGCAGCCAAAAACCTTGTGAATTGCAGCATCATTAACAGTTGAAGAAGTCCTAAAATTCATGGAGTTCTTGAAGGAGAATCAAATTAACTTTGCTTGGTCATATGTTGATATGCCAAGGTTAGATCCTAATCTGATAATGCATCATTTATCTATAAACAAGGGGGAAAAACCTGTGAAGCAAAAACTCAGAAAGACGCATCCACATGTTGCATGATTGGTCAAAGAGGAATTAAAGAAGCTTTTAGATGTTGGGTTCATTCGGACTATTAACTATGCAGAATGGATTTCCAATATTGTACCTGTTTCAAAGCCAGATGGAAGGATTAGAGTTTGTACAGATTTCAAAGATTTGAACAAAGCTTGTCCCAAAGATGACTTTCCTTTGCCAAACATAGATATGATTGTTGATTTAACTGCTAGCCATGCAATGTATTCATTAATGGATGGATTTTCAGGATACAACCAGATAAAGATTGCACCAGAGGATCAAGATAAAATAGCGTTCAAATTCCCTTGGGGTACCTACTACTGGAACATAATGCCATTTGGATTAAAGAACGCCAAAGCTACTTATCAAAGAGCAATGACAACCATTTTTCATGACATGATGTACACATTCATGGAAGACTATGTGGATGATTTATTAGCAAAATCTCACACACGAGAAGGACATCTAGAAATCTTGTCAAAAATCTTTATCATAATGGAGAAGTTCAATGTTTGACTCAATCCAAAGAAATGTGTCTTCAGCGTTACATCTGGAAAACTCCTAGGATACATTGTTTCAGAAAAGGGCATAGAGGTTGATCTAGAAAAAGTACAAGCTATAATGGACATGTCTCCACCATGAAATATTAGTCAGCTTCGATCATTGCAAGGATGAATACAGTCCATCAGAAGGTTTATAGCTCAACTGGCAGACAAAAGCTTACCATTTACACATTTATTGCATAAAAATGTGAAGCAACATTCAATCAAATCAAGCAATATCTTATGAATCCACTAGTTTTAATCCCACCCATTCCAGGAAAGCCACAAATACTCTATATTTTAGCAACAAAAGTATCCTTGGGAGCATTACTAGAACAAGAGGATTCTACAGGCAAAGAAAGGGCCATTTACTATATCAGCAGAACTTTAACAAGTCATGAATTAAACTACACTTTCATTGAAAAAGCTTGCCTCGCAGTGGTGTTTGCTTCTCAAAAGTTGCGTCACTATATGTTGGCTCATACAGTTAAGCTGATAACCAAAATTGATCCACTAAAATACCTTTTAAGTAGAGCTACTTTAATAGGAAGACTTACAAAGTGGGTAATGATCTTAAGTGAGTTTGACATTCACTATGTAGATCGAAAAGCTATTAAAGGACAGGTTATTGTAGATTAGTTGGTCAAAGCACCTTTACAAGAAGAAAATCTAATGCACATTGAGTTTCCTGATGCAGATGTCTTCACAACAATAATTTAGAACTCATGGACACTGTACTTTGATGGATCTTATACACAACATGGCTCAGGGGCAGGGATTCTTTTTGTCACACCTGAAGGACATACCATTCCACAATCATATCAGTTGATGTTTCCTTGCACAAATAACATAGCTGAATATGAGGCATTGCTCATAGGGATAAAGATAGCCTTGGAATGGCGGATTACAGAGCTGCAAGTCCATGGTGATTCACAACTTGTCATTAATCAAATCAATGATGATTATCAAACTAAATATGATAAGTTGCTACCTTACAAGAACATGGTGGATGCTTTTAAAAAGTATTTTGTGTCAATCAATTTTTCACAAATTCCAAGGATTGATAATAAAGCTACAGATGCAATGGCCACAATTTCTTCCTTATTACAACTATCAGAAGATCAAACCAAGCATGAATTTTTGGTGGAACAATTGTTTTCTCCTTCCTATGATAATCCTGAGACCCAAGTCATATGTCATTTAACCGGTTCTGATTCAACTTTATATGGCAAGACTTATACCTATTTGAAAGATAATATCTTACCTCCAGATTTATCCCGAAATCAAAAAAGGAATTTCATACGCCAATCATCCCGTTATACCTTGATCGCTGATATCCTTTACCGACGTGATCTTGATGGTACACTCCTTTGATGTCTTGAACGTGACAAATCTAAAAAAGCCTTACAAGAGGTTCATGGTCGTATTTGTGGAACTCATTCAAGTGGTTTAACCTTAGCCAAGAAACTTGTTAGAATGGGATATTATTGGCCTACCATGGAGAAAGAATCTTTTACTTTTATCAAGAAGTGTTCTAAATGCCAGATCCATGGGAATCTTATTCATGCACCTGCACAAGAACTGCAACCTTTCACTATGACATGGCCTTTTTCATAGTGGGGACCAGATCTTGTTGGAAAAATTAATCCTTCATCATCAAATGGGCATAAATTCATTATCACAGCTATGAAATATTTTACAAAATGGATTGAAGCTGTTCCTTTGACGACTGTGACCGGAAAACAAATCTCCTCATTCATCCTGAATTACATTATTTGTAGATATGGAATTCCTAATTCTATCATTACTGATAATGGGAGGCCTTTCAAAAATTAGGATGTTGACGAACTTTGTGAAAGATTTCATATCCAACACAGGTTCTCTACGCCTTATTATCCACAAGGTAATGGTCAAGCAAAAGCTTCCAACAAAACAATCTTGAAGATCTTGAAGAAGACAGTAAATGATGTTGGTTGTGATTGGCATGTCCAATTAAATCCAGTTTTGTGGGCATATAGAACCAGTATTCTAACACCAACAGGAGCTACCCCATATGCCTTGGTCTATGGAGCAAAAGCAATATTATCATTAGAGGTTGAAATACCTTCGCTTAGGGTCTCACTCAAGGGATTGGTAAATGATGAAGACTACAAAGTATCTCGTCTGCAAGAGTTAGAACTGTTAGATGAAAGACGTCAACATGCAACTGACCATTTGAAGGGTTATCAAAAATTTATGTCTCGTAGTTACAATCACAGAGTTAAATCACAGACATTTCAAGTAGGTGACTTAGTCTTGAGAGAAAATCCACGTAATCAACAAGATAGAGAAAAGAAAGGGAAATTTGAACCAAACTGGCTTGGTCCATTTGTCATCATTGCAGCATATGGTTCTAGTGCATATCAGTTATCTACATCAGAAGGGGACCTGTTTGAAGAGCTGATCAACAACATTCATTTGAAGAAATTCTATGTCTGAATCGTCAAATCTAAAAAAATCCAAAAAATCATAAAAAGTCTTGAAAAAATCCAAAAAAATCATAAAAAGTCCTGAAAAAAAATCCAAAAAATAATAAAAAATCTTGAAAAAATCAAAAACATTAGAAAAATCTTGAAAAAGTGCAATAAAAACAAGTGGTGAAAACCTGGCAAACAGGCGCTACTTGTGATTAAAATAGGCTTCTCCATCTATTAGCTTATGTCTTGCATTCGCTTTCAACATCATCCATTCATATCCATCATCTATACATATCTTTCATATCCATATCATATGACAGGAATCCTTGTGTTTTATCATGGCTTGATGAAATTTGTACATACTCGTCATATTTAGGTTGTGTTTACACTAGGGGGAAAAATGCAGAAACACAGAGAAGGGCAACGAGCTTTTCAAACATCACAAATGGACACAAGACGGTTTGCCAAAATGCAACAAACATTGCCATATCAAGTCAACCACAATATCAAATCAATGATAACATGCTTATTCAATGCCAATGAAAACAACACAACATGATCCAAACAAACATCAAAACAAAAACATTAATGTTGATAACCAACTTGGATGATCTTAATCTGAATAATGTTTGAAATACTTTAGGAAAGATTTGAATGGTTGTTTGATTTTTCTATCATATCTCTGGAGCAATTCAATGATGTACTGAACTAGAAAAGCAAGGAAGGAGTATGATTTTTCTTTGTTTGTTGTTTGTGAGGAAATCATTAGTACTATGCAAATTGGTCGTGAGACATGCTCTACTAAGTATCATTGATGACATTTCAGAATTTGCATGGGAAACGGGTTAACTCTTGTTTGTTTATGCAAGCAATACTCAAGTCATCTCGGTTCAATTATACCTAGATGCTTGTATTAACTTGCTATATCAAAAATCATAAAAGTAATACTCAGGTCATCACTGGTGCTAACATACCCTTTGATGCTTGTATTAGTTTTCAATATTTCAATGCTCTATGATGATACAAAAAGCACAAATAAGCTCTCCAAATGGCAATATTGTATGAATATCTTGCATGGTTAGTCTAGATTGCATTCATGTTAGTATCTGCATTTTGCATTTATGGATTCTTTCAAAAGCTAGCAAAGTATCAAATGCTTCATATCTTCCCAATAAAATGACTGAGTACATTTTGACATTCACAAAAACATCATTTCATACATTTTTCATACATTTTTGCATCAAAAAATCATAAAAACAAAGCATACATCATAATCAAAACATTTATAAGTATTCATAAATTGTATCATCCATCATATTCATACAATCATTCATCAATAGATTTCACTTATTTCATAAATCATGCATACATATACATCATAAGCATAAAATTGAGAAACCACCATATCATAAAACATCATATATATATATAGAAAATTGAACCACTCATCATAAATCATCGTTGCTTTTCATATATCTTGAAAATGAATGTCAAAATATACAAAGATGTCAAATATACATGATATAACATCATCAAAAATGAGATCATCTTAGGGTATATACAAATGTCTAAACAGAGTGTCACAAAAACATCATGTACAAGGCTCTAGGCAGTGCTATCCTCTGATGGAGCTGGTCTGGGACCTGTACCACCTGCACCTGATGAACCTGCTCCACCTGTCCCTGATAGTCCTCTTGGAGGTAATGGCTATGTCACACCCCTGTTGGTAGTCTGAGAGCGACTATGAGTAGATAGCGACTGTGTATAACTCTCCCTCCGCTCACGTGGAACCGCATCATGATACCTGGTCCTATAGAACTCGGCCTCCCGGGTGGCTCTGGTCACCTCTCTCATCATATCACCAGGCAAGGTGCTCACTGCTACTCTCTATAGGCTATCAGCCAAAGCGATGGCCTGCTCACCCCGCTGTCTAGCTATATCTCTCTCAGCAGTAACTGACGTCAATTGTCCCTGAAGCTGTGTAATCAAGGCATGTGCCTATGCTAGCTGACCCTGTAAGCTATACACTGTAGTCTGCAAAGAAGATATATGACTCGTCATCACTAGATCTACTACAGCTGATGGATTTGTATGCCTCATCCACGGTCCACCTCTACCACCTCTCCTACTACCTCTACCACCTCTACCACCCCTATCACTTCCACTCTCCTCATCATCACTGTCTCCCTCTGAATCATCATCACTATATCCACTCTCCTCATCATCATCACCTCCCTCTGAATCATCACCCTCTAAAGTTGTCTCTCTCTGACATCTTTGACCGCCTCTCTGTGGTCTTTGTACAGCAACTGGAGCAACAGGCTCATCAGGATCAAATAAACATGGTACAAGATGCTCTAACACATACTGACTATACTTTGGCATTGTCCCTATGTCAAGGACATCAACTCGATAATCCCATGTCACAACTCCTAAGCTAGTGAACTCTGCCACCACTGCCTCATAGGAAATTCGTGGACCCCACACTACAATCTCTGGCTGTCGTCGTGCATAAATAGCAGAACCCATAGTCATACCCCAAATCTGACCATACTGTCAACATACTTGTCCAACAAGAAATCTCTCAATAATCCACGAAGTATGCCCAATAAGATATCTAGACGTACAGACATAGGGCATCTCCCTTGCATCCTTTGGCCATGCCTCACAATCAACATATGGCTGCCAGCATACTGTATCCAGATCATCTAAAAGACGCTACCAATGATCTAGTTTGCCCAGTTTGGGTTGAGCAATAATATCACTATATCCCCATCTATACGATCGATCGACAAGTTGTTGTCCACTAGTCAATGGTCGCATAATGGCAAAATGCTCCCATGCCCATATCTATATTAATGAACAACCCACAGTGAAACTGGGACCTCTACCATATACAATATGATGTAACTCATCATACAAATGAGCAAGCATGCATGATCCCCATGCATACCGTGTACCCTGCATCACCATCCTCTCTAGAACCCGACCCCACCCAACTGTGAACCCCTTTGACCTATGGTCAGGGCAAAAAACACCTCCAATGAAACCTGCCAGTATAGAAGGTAAGGGTGGATATGAATCTGCCATCTCGCCCCATGGAATGAAGTATCCAGCAACCTAATCATCTCTAAAAATTTGTCTCAAAGCATCAGTGCCTCCAGCCTCTCGGCTATCAAAGACCACTATCTCTCCCATCACTGGGATCCTCATAATACAATACACGTCCTCAGGAGTCACTGTAATCTCTCCAGTCAGTAAATGAAATGTGTTGGTATCACTATGCCACTGCTCTGCGAGTGCTGTCAATAAAGCTCTGTTGAGGCATACCTCAGGCATGTCAAGCAACGAAGTCAATCCACATGCCTCGATCACATCCCAATCTAACTGTAACAGATGTGGAATCAAGCTCCATGTCCTCGAGAATGTGTCCCGTGACTGCAAAACACTCAATCTCTCATGTTGAAACATCATCAGGACAAAGAAAAATCAATATCAAATCATCATGACTCATCAATCAAATCTAAATATCAAACTATTTGTTTTTCATCATCATGTAAAGCAGATAATCAAAATCATGTTTGTTTTTAACAACTTTAGAAGCAAACAAATCAATCAAACTATTTGTTTTTCATCATCATGTAAAGCAGATAATCAAAATCCTATTTGTTTTTAACAACTTTAGAAGCAAACATATCAATCAAACTATCTATTTTTCATCATCATGTAAAGCAGATAATCAAAATCACGTTTGTTTTTAACAACCTTAGAAGCAAACATATCAAACTATTTGTTTTTCATTTTCATGGAAAGCAGATAATCAAAATCCTATTTGTTTTTAACAACTTTAGAAGCAAACATATCACTCAACTGTTTGTTTTTCATTTTCATGAAAGCAAATAATCAAACTCACGTTTGTTTTAACAACCTTAGAAGCAAACATATCACTCAACTGTTTGTTTTTCATTTTCATGAAGCAAATAATCAAAATCCTGTTTGTTTTTAACAACTTTAGAAGCAAACTTATCAATCCTATTTGTTTTTAACAACTTTAAAAGAAAATCTATCAGTTATTATTTGTTTTCCAACAACTTTGGGAACAAATTTATCACTCACAACAACATCCAATCATGGGCACTATGAAAATGGTCATGGGTGCTATAGAATTAATCATAGGTGCTACAAGATCAAGGGTGCTACAGAACTTATCATGGGCGCTATAGAAACTCTCATGGGTGCTACAGAATCAAATGCGCTATGGAAATTATCAAGGGCGCTATGAAAACTCTCAAGGGCACTAAAACACACTATTTCACACTCAACATCGATGAACGTGCAATGAACGAAAAATTTTCAAGAAGCAAAAGTTTAATGGGGTACATACTGGAGGTCCATAGTGCGCCGACCACTGATGTCGTCAGATGCGCTTGAAACGGTGCTGGTGAATTGGAAGTGCCATCTTTGTCACTCCATAGCTCAAAAATTACAATTTTTACTAGGTTAAAATGGAAAATGACATGGAAAATGACATTTTTAACCTATTTAAAAGCAAAATTGGGGCATTTTAACACATTTTCTCACAACAGGGGCAATTTTAGTCATCAATTTTTCATCTCACATCTTTTCAAGTCATTTTCTTCACATCATAATTTTCAAACGATGAATCGACATCTTTAAAATCATACAAATTTAAAATTTCAAAAAATTCACAAAAATCAAAATCTTATTGATTCATCGTTCGAGGGGGCATATACCTATCAACATTTGACAGTCAACATCTGGGGAAAATTTCAAAATTCTTTGAAGCAATGTGTAAAACACATCACTTCAAAGAGGGGCAAAATATATATACCTAAAAATGGTCACATCACATAGTTTGGTAATTAATTAAATATTTTTAATATTTAATTAAATCTCTAAATTTGATCTATGTATAAATAAATTTAAATAATTTATTTATATTGTTCATTCTTTCATTTCGATTAAATAAATAAGTTTATTTAATCATCTTTTCTTATTCATTTCTTAATTAATTAAATAAACATTACAATTTATTTATATTAATTATCAATAATCTTGACTTGAATATTTTATTCAAATTTAGATCATATATTCCTTTCTTCTAAATAATTTCTCTAATATCCATTCACAATTAAATATTCCAAAATATTTAATTAAAATCTTCTAAATTCCATTCACAATTAAATATTCCAAATATTTAATTAATTCTTTTCAAAAGTCCATTTACAATTAAATATTCAAAAATATTTAATTGATTCTTCTAAAGTCTATTTGCAATTAAATATTCTAAATATTTAATTGAATCTTCTATAGTTCTAAAATTAAATATTTCAAAAATATTTAATTTCTTCAAACTCACATGAAATTAAATTTATTTATTTATTTATTTTGCATTATCTTCAACAACCGTGAAACAAACTGCCAAAATAGAAAAATTAATTTCTCTGTTCCTATGCAAGCTTGTTCCCATGGGTTGAAGACATGCTTCCATTCTTCTCTCCAACCTCCCAACATTCTCCATCTTCCTCTCAACCTCTCCATCTCTCACCATTCAAATCTACCAAACAATCTCACAGCCATTGATCTTTTCCAGCCAGGATTTTTCCTGCAAAAAGCTATAAAAAGGACTGCCGGGTCTTTGAAATGACAGAGAAGTTGTCATACAGATAAACTATAGCCAAATTGCAAATAGCCTTCAAGCATCCATAGCATAGTTTTTAGCATTCATAGTATAGAATCATAACATATCATGGCCAATTATTCTCATTTCATAGCATCCTCAATTTACAACCCCTATGCATATTTGTATCATTATTCTCACCTCCACTAGCATAAAGGATAGAGAAGCTCCTTCCTTTGCATACTCATTCTACAGATTGCCATTTGGAGAAGCCTTTCTTACACAATTTGAGAGCAGCAGCTTCAAACAAATCCCTGGAGATAGAGGAAGATGGAACGGCTCTGAAGAAGCTTCATTTGTTTATTTGAATTCAAATTACTTGCATTTTTTCAGTTTAAAGTTCCATTATGTGTGTTTTGTTTATTTAATTTTGATCATACATATTTAACATACATAGTAAGTGTTGAAGTTTTAAATTTGAATTTGTGTGACAACTGATTCACCCCCCCTCTCAGTTGTCCTACGCCTTTTTAACACTCTTTTGATGCATCTGATTTTGTATAAGCAAGAGAAATATTTTGGGGAAGACATGTCTCTAAAGAAGGTGGATGGTGATATTGAGCTATCATTCCAATGTTGGACCCAAATCCTAGATATGGATGACTAGAAGTTTGATTACCTGGTGTTTAACAATGTTTGTGCAGATAAAATTAGAAGACTCATGGTTCTTGATCCACCAAGTATTCCTAAAAAAATTCATGATTTCCTAAGGCCTATGGAAAGGAGGCCTGAGATGAATATAACCCATAATTGGGGAGATGTCATTCCATGTCTAGATAGGACCATATTTAGGGTGTATGGTAATACTATTTACCCTTTTGTGTTACCAAGGGATGTACTCCTCAGGATTGGATTTATTGAATTCATGAGATAGTTGACTAGATCCCAAGATTGTCACTTGCTAGAAAATAAGAAGGGATCATTCTTCCCTGAGTACACAACATTTGCAAACTTTGTGTTGATCAAAGGAAATCGGAAAGCTTTGGAGCAGGTCCTCAAGCCCTACAAGTTGATGACAACTCACCCTCGGAACCATGACCCTGAGGGGTTCATTCATGAAATAAAAGAAAAAAGATCATTGGGTGTTTTTGTTCACAATTTCTATTTCCTTGAAGATGTCATTAGGAATATTTTTGATTTCCAAATGCGGGAAGAAAGGAAGGCTATGTATCTTTCCTTCAGTAATATGGTAGAAAATATTAGGAGGAAAAACCCAAATTATGACCCTCTACCGAACATTCAAGGGGAATTTAACTAGATAATGTATATAATGCAAAATTTTGAAAATGTGTTGGGTGTATTGAGAAGAGTAGATGTAACCAAGGGTAAGGGAAAGGATTTGTCGATCAAAGAAGGACCATCTGCACAACTGGAAGAAAGGCCTTCATATCATCCACCTAAAGAGATTCAGGTGTATACTAGGAAAAAGGAAACAACTAAGAGGGAGCAGACAAAGCCAACCCTTGTTGCATTAGAGGATTCAAGGCCAACTTATATAATTGGATCAATCTCATTGCCTCCTAGGAAATCATCACCTATTATAATTGACATATATTCTCCTCCAAGATGTTCTCCTCCCCCAAAGCAACCACCAATTAGGAGACACAAGGTAGAGAAGAGCCTGGTAGTGGAGTGCCCTGACAATGATGAAGATGATATTGTGATCACCTCTAAAGATATGCATCAAGGGATGCCTTCTCCCCCAAGAGAAGTTACATCAAGCTCTAGGACAAGTATCCTAAGATTGGGAAAAGCTTAATTGAGTGGTGTGAAAAATATTGATGATATGAGGGTGGAGGCTTGCAAAGAGTTCATGGAGGATGATTCTTTCATTGAAACACCAGCTTTCAAGGATTTTACATGGAGAGAAAAAGCCAGAGAATATGTGGAGAGGGTTGTTGTTGAGAGAATTTTACATCCTGAATTACCATAAAATGTTATCCAAGCCAATGTGATGTAGGAGATGAAGTAGTTTAAGAATATTACGCCTAAGGAGGGAAGAAAACTTGTGTGAAAGAGTGGTGTTTTGTTGTTACCTAAGTGGGATATTGCTAATGTAGTGGTACTTGATACAATAATAAGGGTTGATAAGCCTTTATTTCAAACTGAAGAATCTAGGTTGGCACTTCAGGAATTTGCATTCAGTCAGGAACATGATGCTCTAGAAATATGGTCATCGTCTCTTAGTTCAAGGAAGCCCAAAATTGCAGAGCTATCTGACTTCAGTGGTAGATTGATTGTAAAGAGATTTACAAATACTCCAGCATTAGAAGACACTGAAATGAATATAAATGCTACTAGGTTCACAAAAGCAATAGTTGAACATCTCACTAGTGATAGGGATATGTTTAGAAACAAGTACCATGAGATTGTAGTAGAATACAATAAGAGTCAGTAGAGAGTATTTGAGATTGAAACAAAGCAAGAATTTTGGAAACAACAAGTGGAAATTTTGAGGTCCCAAGGGACAACTAGCTCAAGCCATACTGCTCTCATTTCTCCTACAATTAATCCTCAGTCTCCTCCACTTGAGAAAGCATTGTCAGTTGTTCCTTACAACATGGTTCAGGAGCCCATTATAATAGAGAAGTTGAGCACATCAAAGGAACCTCCATCCATTGAACCCACAAAAGAACAACTACTTCAACAAGTTGAGGAATATAAGAAGTTGCTTGAGAAAACATAGAACCTAATGCATGAGAATAATACTAAGATTGTTCATACAGTTGTAAAGTACCTTAATAGGAATATTCAAAGTAAATTGAATAGTTTCCATGGTAATTATTCTCTAATGTTGAGAGCAATGGATATGTCCCAGAGGGATGGAGAATTGGGAACCCCACTCTTGGATAGGTGGATTCCGAGAGTTAGTGATTTGAAGTTAATGGTAGCTAGGGCAAGGCAACATAAGGACAAATAGCCAAAGGTGATTTCAGCTTACAAATTTGTCAATGATGTTTAGGAAAAACCATTCCATGGGTATGTTGATCCATTAGAGTAGAAGATAAAAGAGTTAAGAATAAAATATGATCAGGTAGAGTTGACATTGTTACCTGACATCCTGCAAGCCCATGATGAAGTAAAGCCTTTGCAAATGTGGAAGAATCAGGTGGACACTACTATTGCTTCTCAAGTAAACTTAATATGTGAGGATGTAAATATTGATATGCTTAAAGATACTTTGGAAAATTTATCATTTATCATTAGTTTCCTTGAAGACTTTGACAAGGAAGCTAATTCAGTAATGACAAAGTATGCTCCTTACATAAAGAAAATGGATGAAATTATTGAATTCAATTGGCCATCTGAGGAGGAATACAAACATTGGAAAAGAATATTTGTAGCTGGATTGGATTAGTAAATTTAGAATGGAACACATATACTTGGCCAAGTATTGTACAAGTCTAGCCTTGGAGGTTATAATGTATACAGTATGTGTTTCCTACTTAAGAGTGCTATAGGTAAATATGGATCACTGATGTGCATGTTGACTATAAAATTTGTTTAATTTTCCTAGCTTTATGAATTTTTTCATCTTTCCAAGTGGGATGGATGTGATACAACAACTTTAAGGACATTATTTTCAACATGCTCCTTTTGGAAGGCAGGTTTGCTTCTTCATATGAAATAAAAAATAATTTGTCTCATATGTATTCCCTCTGATGGAAAATGTAAATATAATTGTAGGGGAATATTGTCTTGTAGTGTTCTAATTAGGATATGACATGTTTACTATTGTCCCGAGTCTTGTTTTTCTCCCTTTCTTCCATAAAAGGGAATTCACGGCCAATAGTACAAGTCTTTTGTTGAATTCTAGAATCAAACAGTGTAATTATAAACCATAGAGAAAATATGTTATAAGTCCTTGTCTAATGCTTTGAGTCTAGATAGTAAGTTTTGTCAAATGTATGGTTCTTGAGCATATCTAAATGATAATGCAAGTTTCCAGAGTTTTTAGTCTCTCCAATTTTAATTTCTACTTGAGTTATTAATGAAAATTTTGATCAAAGATCATTTCATTAATTGTCATTGTTGTTTTGCTTTGGTATATGCTTTGATTTTAGATCTAGTTCAAAGAATCAGTTAAAATGCTTAGATCATATCATAAATTCATGTCTAGGATAATTGGATTTGATAAGTAGTCTTAGACTTCGATTATGGATGGGTGAATTGCAAAGTAATTTCACTTAGATCATTTGTGTTCAGGATTAAATGTACCTTGCATTTCAATTTTCTTCAACTTCTAGCCCATAGATAATGGCACTAATCTTAGTCATTATAAGCACCTCTTAGGATTCTGGCCACCCAACTTGAGAACATCATTTTAAATAAATTTCAATCAATCTTTGATTTTTTTTGGTTGGTGTTGTTCATATTCTCAATTTTGGATGTACAATTCTTTCTAGGAAATGCCAATTTCTTGAATGATTTCATCTTCCTAACCTTTCATGAGAATATATCTTCTTATCTATGTAATGTGTTTGTTAGTTGTTTAGAAGAGTCATATGATTTAAATTGTGGGACTACCCTCTTTGGTTTTACATAGCTCGAAGTGTATGAGATCAAGAAATTGATGCTACATCTCATTCGTTGGCCACTTATCTTGCAGATATTCAAGAATTGAGTTAGGAAAATTCATAGGTATCTTGTGAGATCTGATTGGTTCGTTGAAAACAACCAACAGAATGGTGACTCTATTGGGGACGTAAGCTTTACAATTATTAGTTCTAGAGATAGAATGCCTTATCATAGATCACTATGCTATATGGTGGTATTTACTTATAAAGTTGGTCAAATTGAAGTGTCTGCTAAATATTGCTCAAATCTTTGTCATGTATTTCACTAAATGCTCATGATAAGTTTCCCACCCTTTTGTTTTGAAAAGCTTGTGTCTTAATTTCATTCAAAAGCTCGTTGTATGTGTCAAAGTTTGTCTCACTTTCCAAGGATCTAGTGAAATTTGTATAAAGTGTAACAAAATTGCTAATAATTGGTCCCAAGGAGTTTGGGTGGCAACTCTGAAGTCTCTGCACTAGGATGAGCTGGTGTTTAAGGATATTAAAGAAGTAAAGAAGAAGAGTATAAAGAAATCAAAGAAGTTGACAAATGTGAAGAAGATCCAAGTACAAATGTGAGGAACACGAGGCCATATGAAGAAGCATCTAGAGCAGAAGCTGGAGGGTGAATTGCTCAAGAACAAGAATGCACAAGGGAAATGGATAAAAGAAAAGGACACTGAAAAATGTAAGTCTACTCCTCATCTAGTCCCTGAACATGATATTCATTCTAGCTCTAGTTCAGAATGTGAAAGGAATTTGCTATATTTTAGTGATAATACTTCTACTAAGAGAGGAGAGGTTTTTATGAAGTCTATTGTAAATGAGAAATCCTTTGAACAAGGCTTACAATCCATGGAAAGGAGGGAAAAAGATAGAATAGAAAGGGATAATGCTAGTGCTAGACACCCTAGAGTTGAGGGACATTTTTCCCTGAATTCTAATCCTTATACTCCCATCCCTTTGAATTGCTAACAAGAGATGATGAATACTCCCACAATGTTGCTCCTAATCAAGCTAAGACTATAATAGCATCTGACAAAGATTCTACTTTTCTAGAGGAAGAAGTTCTTAATGATATGCAATAGCTAAGAGAAAGAGCATCAAAATACAAGAAGAATAGGAAGGAGAGGGATGCAGAGAAGGAGAGAAGAATAAGGGAACTCATGATGCAGAGTGGTATGTTAAGGAGAAAGGTTAAGGAGATTGAAGCATTGGACAAGCTAGTAGTCGAATATTCCCAAAAAACTAGTCCCATTATGGAAGAGATTGTCACAAGGATTTCTATAGTTCCCTTTGTTGATAATGCAATTGCAAATCCACAAACCAACATTGCTGACAAGACTTCTATCCCACTTGACCCTCCTCCCAAGAATACAAATCATGATCCCCCTAAGGCTGATAAAGGAAAGAGACCCATAAATGAAGGAGGTTCTTCTAAGAAGGACACATGGTAGGATGTGTCTATCCCATCAGTCGAAAGGATGGTAAAGGAAAATGAAGAATTGGAGAAAATAATGAAGGAGATGGAATTATTGGTTGTAAAAAATGAGATGAAAAAGAAGTTTGGTTTCTTGGAGTCCACTATAAAAGGTTCTATCCCTGAGACCCAAAGTCCTCAAGCCCACACATCATTCTCAAGTCCTCATACCAATGAAAAAATCCCATCTAGTGGAAACCCTTCTAATTCATCCTCACATCCTAAAGACAAAGCTAGAATAGTTCATTTCAATGATCAACATGATTCCCAACATAGAAGGACTAGAAACAATAGTGATAGCAGAAGGGATCGTGATAGCCAAGATGGGGAAGAAGGACCTTGTGGGAGAAGATTATTACACACTGATAGGTATAGAAAATTGTGTTTTGAGAACATTCCTGCATATCCAAATCCAATTCCAGATAATGCAAGGAAGCATTTGCCTAAGTTCACTGGCACTAATGCTCTTAGTGGTGAGGACCATTTAAAGGCCTTCCAAAGTTTTGTGGAGGATTTTGAATTGTGGGACAATGATGTGGCTATGAAATATCTCATGCAATCCCTAATAGAGGATGCTAGGGATTGGTATAGGAGCTTTCCTGATGCAAGCATTGACTCCAAGGATTCTTTCTATCGGCTCTTCAGGGAACAATATGGAGACCAAACCGATCCTCAGTTTAGGTTGAATGATTTCAACAACATTACAAAGAGGCATAATGAACTGGAAACTGAGTTCAACGCAAGGTTCTAGAAGGCAATGTATAAAGTCCCTTCTTCTTTGAGACCTAATGAAAAGGCATGTCTAGTTGTATATTACAATGCATATGACCCAAAGATGTGCTATCTCCTTAGAGATAAGAATCCATAGTACCTAAGGGATGCTTACAACATGGCAATCAATATTGAAAATAATCAAAAAGCATAAGGTAAAGTTGGAAGACGGGATGACCCAAAACCTCTAAAGAACCCAAAGAATCAAAATGAAAAGACATCTAAATTTGTAGCCCCTGATGAAAAGTTAGATCAATTCCTTAGTCTATTGTAGAAGGCAATCAAGAATGATAAACCATAATTCCAGAGGAATGAAAGGCGACCAAGGCTACAAGACTATCCCTACCATACAAACCGGCATAATGGCAAGCTAGTTAATAATAATCAAAAGAATATCCAAGGCACACCTGATCCTTTACAAAAACATTCCACAAATGTTACTGAATACTTACCTTGGTGTGGAGTGTGTCAACTGCCTCACTCTGCACAACAATGTGTTTTTTCTAGATCAGTGGAGGAATCCCTAGAGGATCAAGGAGCTTATTATGCTTCTCATGAATAGGAAGGCACTATGAACATGCTCATGACCAAATCAAATCTTTGTGAGGAGTACTCATCAGATGATGAGCCTAACAGGAGTGATGTGGATCTTCAAAGGTAGGAGGTGAGCTATTATCACCAATAGGTATTCTCGATGAAGAAGGAGAGAATAACTACATAGTCTACACCCTTGAGTCAGATAATGTCTCTTTGAGGAGATTGAATGGTATACAACTACATTGGTTGCTAAGGAAAGGAATGATTATCATTTAAGGAATATAACTATGGGTGGTAATCAGGGTAGCCTAGGGATCTTGTTTGTTAAGGAAAATAGTATAGAAACAAAAGGAATAGAAATAGAGAACAAGAAAGAAGAGATGAAGCCCAAGGAGGGTAAAGAGGTGAAAATTTTGGCCACAAAGGGTATAAAGACGAAAACTGATGGTGAAGTTGCTCATCAAGATGAGAAGGCCAAAGATGTGAAACCAAGTGTTGAGAAGGTCCAAGGACAAGTTGACAAGGTAATTCCTCAGGAATTCATAATCCCGAAGTGAACCATAGATTTTTGGCACCTTGCACCTCTCTAGCACTTCTAGGGTTTTTCACCTAAAAGGAGAGAGTAGGGCCAAAAAAGCTGAAGGGTTCATTCAAATTATGTTATGTATGAAGTTTTATAAGTTAAATGAAATGAACTAAAGACAATTAAGTGATCTAAATGACTGATTATGAATGCAAACTTGAGATTTATGCTATGCTGGAAAACACAATGTGATATGCAAACAATGGAATAAGAATGAATAAAATGCAGAACATAAAGAAATGGACTGAATTAGTGTGCACCTGGGAAATATTTGAGGAATTTGGAATCTTTGGAATGTTTTCTGGAATCCTTGAGTGAATGAAAAGATTGCTTGGATGTGATGTGTGATTGTAGGAGATTGAATGCTTGAATGAATGGGGGTTAGAATGGATGTAAAAACACTTATTTATACAATCGTTTGCCTTAGTAACTCATTAATACCTCATCATAGGCTGACATCAAGTGATTCTAAATAAAAACCTGAAAGGAAATTTTAAAAATTTTGAATTTGGAGCCAAGGGGGACCCATTCGCCACCCATGGCGAATGGGTCCCACCTAGGAACTGAAAATGGGTGTCGGGAATTAATTCATGTTGAATGTTGTTTGTTGGGTTTACATTCAAAAATACACTTAATTAAGGCTTATAAGGGCATAAAGGGGTCAAATAAAGCATAAGAAAGGTGTAAATAGTGAAATCAAGCCTAGAAAAGCATGAAATCTTGTTACAAGACTTTACAACACTTCAAAATAGGACTTGATTAGTGATGAAAAGGTGATTTTAGGTGAATTGTAATGAATAGGGTCTAGAAGAGTGTATAATTTTGTTACAACACTTCACAACACCTTCACAAGATGTCATTATTTAAATTTTAGTACATAAATATGCATGTTCAAGCCATAATACAATATAAAATCAGAGCAAAATAGACCAAACATTGTGAAACAAGACCTAAAAGGCCCTAAAAATGACAAGGGGCCATTTTTGTACGGCACACTAAGTTACCAAATTATTCTCCAGTAGATATGTTTTAGGTATTATCTCAAGTCAAAGTCATAGTCCCATTCCTAGAAATGATGGGAATAGATGAGCACAAGAATAAGACTATTGATCTAATCAATAGTATTATTGCTAGTGGGAAGGATAAAGTAGTTGACCAACATGAATCAAAAAAAGACCAAGGGAAGAATGTTGAGGTCAAAGCAGTAATCAATGAAAATCTAGAGGTATATTTGGGAACCACCATTACTGCCAATCCAAACCAAGTCAATCCATTTTATTTAAGCTTGATCATTGATGGTAGGTTGCTTAGAAATTGTATGATAGACTTAGGAGCTTAAAATAATGGAAGAGATGGGCTTAAAGGTTGATAGCACATATGGAAAGTGCTATTCCATGGATTCAAGGTAAATTCCTATTATAGGGGTAATTAACAAAGTTCCATATAAATTAGTAGCTTTCCTTGAGAAAGAGTTATTTATGAGTATCACAGTGGTGGACATTCCACCAACCTATGGGATGTTATTGTCAAGACATTGGAGTGCTTCCATGGGCAGGATTATTCAGTGTGACCTATCATTTGCAACTTTCTCAATTGATTAAAAGGATGCTAAGATTGCAAGAGAACCAAGGATCCTCCACATGATTGAGTACGCTAAAGAACCTGAAGGAGAACCAATAATTAACTTTGTAGACATGGTCATAGACACTTTTTGTGTGGAAGAGTTGAAGCAAGAAGAAGAAGCTAGGCCTACACCAATTGTCGAAGAGGTCCCAGAAATACCATAGGAAGATTCTCTTTGGACTATGTACTTCAATGGAGCCTATTCAAAGGAAGGCTCAGGTGCAAGGGTTTGTTGATGGTTTTTTTTGCATAGCAAAAACTTAGACAAAATATGATATCCTATCTCTCTTGAAAGGTAATTCTCTATCAGCAAGCCTCAAGAGATAATCCCAAGGTCTCTAATGTCAAGTCTTGACAATGCAAAAACAACTCAATGATAAATGTGAAAATGTTGGTAATCACATGGGGTCTTACAAAACAATTGTTGGAAGCTTCAAACTCATCAAATTTTGTAGTGTGTTGATGCTTTTAGTCCTAAAATAGCCTAGATTTTAAAAGAAAAAACAAAAGATAAAGGGTTTAAAGAGATTTCTAAAACTAAGCCTAAGACCAATTGTGCAAACAATCAAATATCCAAAGTGGACCAATCCTTCAAAAATAATTCCTGCTTAATCTAGATTAAACCTGCAATCTCACAAAAAAAGTACAATATTCTAAGGAAACAAAAGATTTTTAGATCATGGAGCATTCACACAAATCAACTTTATTTTATAATTGAAATGAATAAATACCCACAATTGAACCCTGTACACAATTTTAAGGCCCAGGCTAACTTTACACAACTTACAATTAGCAAGCTACTAAAAGTATGGACCAAGGATTGTTCAAAAACTTCAAATCTTAAACCATTAACACAATTGCATCATTAAAAAATCTAAAATCTAACATGCAACCACAAATTTAAAGCAATTTATCAAAGATATGGAAAACAAGAACCATGCAGAGTGAATAACACAAGAAAGAACACCAAAGAACAATGTCTTTACTTATCTATGTGAATCACCCAAAATTTGCAACAATTCATGTATCCTCAATGTTTTAGCACTTGCTCTAAGAAAATACTAACTCCTTGCTCAGTTCTAACTATCCCAACTATGTCTAACCCCTTCAAATGAAGTTGAGGCCTTAATTTATAGAGAAATTACATTAGGTCGGCCTAGAATTAGGGTTACAAAAAGTAGGTCGGCCTAGAAAGTTTTATAAAAAATAAAATTACATTTAATATCATAAAAATATGTCTAGGTTGGCCTAGACCCTTCTACAATCATTATCTAGTTGGCACAAACTCCTAGGTCATCCTTCTTGGCTGGAAAGATCACATGACTAGCACATTGTCCTAGGTGGCTGCCAGTTGGCTATTTTCTCCTTCTTTATTGGCCTCTATCCTGCAGGACAACTCTTTAACCTTTTATAATATTTCCTTTACATTTGTTGGATCTGGAGTAGGAATAAATTTAATTCTTAATTTATGAATCTTTACTTCATCAACATATTTTGGCATTGCTTTATCCCATTCCACCAGTAACTCATGATACTTGTCCAACTTTGAAATGTATATGGTTGCATCCTCCAGATGATCCTTGGTGACTAGTGAACTATTAGAAGGAGAATATATCTCATGCCACCATGCCTACAACCTGCCAATATTCATATTCTTTTGGCCAAACTTTCTTCTCCCAGCCATGATTTCAAGGAAAGTGATACAGTTGTCATATATTTTATTCATCTTCCCTTGTAGCTTCATTATCTTCTTTAAAGCTTTAGACATGAGCTCTTTCCTATAATTCCATACTTCAATCCACTCCATTACCTTGGCAATATCATTAGAAGTGAAAAGATTCATCTTAGGAAATTCCTCCTTTGGCACTTGTAGGATCTTCTTCATCTCTTCCATAGTTGTGTCATCAACCTTGTTACATTTTTCAGCAAACTAGGCATCCTCAAGAAATTCAACAGCCTTAGAATAAATTCCAAATATTTGTTCAATTGATTCATCACCCCTCTTACTAACTTCCTGAAGCCATTCATGAGTGTTGTGCACTGAAGATTTCAACTTTTCTATCTCTGACACAGTTTCCTTTGGTAATAACCCCTATGGGATTGAAGAACTACCATCAGTAGCAGTTTGTAGAGGCTTCATTAGATGTTGAACATATTTGTAGGCATGACTTAGCTGCTTCTGAAGCTTCTCCTTTTCCTCTGTTTCCTTATCAAGCCTTCTCAAAATGGCTTCAGAGGATTCTTGAAATTCTTCTTTTTCTTGCTCTTTGGTGGATGGGCCCAAATTAATAGTTTGTACTTTATAATCAACAGGTCTCACCTCATCCTTAAACTTGTTTTTAGCAGGGACAACTATGTGAACAACCCTGTTATTAAATTCACCTCTTGACAATTTTGACATTGTTCTAGCCCTATTCCTTTGCTTGAGCTATCCCCATTGTTCTAACAACTTATCCTAGTTTGGGGTTTCCTCCTAAAAAATTATTGGCTTCTTACTAATCCTTTTCTCTATCCAATCTGGGATAGTGGGTTGCTTTGTACTCAATTATGTAGAAGGAACCTCTTGCTCATCTTTATCTTGATGTGGGTTATCAACAACATCTTCCATATTCTTTAACATCTCAGGTTGATCCTCCAATTCATCAATCATCTCTTTCTCTAGAGATTTTGATGGCCTTTCCTATGTTACTTTTGACTCCATATTCTTTCTTTGTGCCCTAGAAGTAGATTGTCCAATCTCTTGTACAAACTTTCTCCATTCTCCACTTTTAGGAGTAGAAATCTCCTCATCTTCAGATTCATTCCCCTCAGGATCATTTGATATGTTTCCCACCTCATGGATTTCTTCCTCTTAAACTTGTACATTATGAGGAGGAGAGGAGATGGGAGAATTATTTCCTATAACTGCTCTCATGGCACTATCATCAGTAGGCGCCTCTTCAATTTGTACTTCCTTTTCTGCAGTCTTTGTCTTAATCACTGGGGATGTTTTATGTTTAGGATAATTTCTCCTGACATACACTTGTGGCTTTTCCCCTAAGCTCTCTATATCAACAACTTTTACTGAGGAAGGGGCATCAATGGAAGTGCTACCTTTTCTTTCTTTTTCTACCTTTTGGCCCTCTATAACTAGTTTTCTCTTCTTAACTGGTGGTGAGGCCTCTGCTTCTTCAGTAGTAGCACTGACCTAGGGAGCCTTCTTTGTCTTCAAGGATTGTTTCTTAGTTTTTTTGAGTTGATTTTGGCTCCTTTTCTTTCTTTTAAAATCCAGAGGCCTTTCTTCCTCTTGAATATTCTCATCATGAGGCTCAATAGTGCCATCACCTTTATTAGCTTCAGCCTCTTCCTCAGATTGGGATTCTAAATCTCCCATCAAGTCATATGTGAATTTGGTGCCATCAACTTCTAGCTCCAATACCTTATGCTTTACCCATAGCCTTGAATATTTCTTTACTGGTTCGGTTACTTGATCCAAATCTATTATTTCCTCTTCTGACCAGTTAATTGGAGGCAAGGGCTTGTTCCTATAGGGCTCATAATCATGGTGTTGAACTAGGTTTACCTCATCATCCTGCACTTGATCAGGCACTTCCACCACCTTGTATAACCTTATCACATTGAGAGGTAGTCTAGAAAATCTTCTCCTAATAACATCAAATTCATCTTTGTAGTTGGCCCAATAGTCCTCTATGTGGTCTTTATGTCTAAATCCTCTATTGGTCTACTTCTATGCCTTTCCATAGGGATCAAATTTATCCCTGTTGGTATGAGAGTACAATTCAAATTGTTCCATCGCTTTCTTTGAGTATTGAGCACTTTGTATAGATGGGAAGACTTCTTTAGTTCCAATTCTTAGTGGGAATTATGCCCCTATCCCCTTCTTATGCAGATCCTTTTGTAGAATTTCCTCTAATGCCATCATTTTCCTGGTCATCTCTAATAATATAAGTTTTTTAGTTGGATATCTAGGCAGTCTAGGTGGGACATCAGGGGACCCTTGTATCTGGATGTATGTGAATCTTTGGAACTAAATAAACCATTGACCATATTACTTAATAAAATCCATTGCATCAGCAGAGACTTTGGCTTAGAGAGCTTCCTATAGCAACCTAGGAATGTACATGAAGAATGCATCATTTGCTCTCCTATAATTAGTTTTTTTATGTTGCAGCTGTGGGTATATGTCCCATATCCTATCTTTCCCTACAACCCCTTTGCAACTGAGACCTTTATATTTGGTCTTACTTTCCAACATGTACACAAGATATGAAGTCATTTTGAATCTATTGGTCTCTTGCACATTCCTTAACTGGTCATCTAAGTTGTTGCTTATGATTCTATCCCAATGGTAATATCTTCCAGGGGTGTTGTCACAATAGTGGTTTACAATTCTTGAGAGGAATGAATTTTAGCTGAAATCACACATTTTTAGAAAATATAATGATTTAAGCCTTAAAAAGTTCCATTTTAAGGATTCCAATTGAAGAGGGTTTGATCAAATCACCTTAGATCAAATCCCCTTGGATAGAACCTCGCTAGTTTTAAACCATACCTATAAATGCGTCTCCTTTACACCTATCAAAATGCCTGATAAAAAATCACTTTTGATTTAGCTTTGGGGATCAAATGAATTCATTTAAAATTTATTTCAAATGATTATGGTATTCCTCAGAACAAGCTATCCAATGAATATAATTTTAATATGTTTTGGTTTTGTTATGTATTTGTTTTTAAGTTTTATTAAACATAGGTTTTCATCGAAAAATTAATTTCTTTGTTCTTCACATGTGGAAAATAGAATATTATCAAAAAAAAAATGAAAAATATGAGTGCACTATATTGAAGTCCTTGATCCAACAAAAAAATAAAATAAAAATTTTGACATATACAAAAAAAGTTACGCTGCTATATGGTTGCACTGTGTAATTGTAATTCATTTGACTTTGAAACTTTGATTAAGGAAAAAATATTCAATAAAAACTATCTAACCAAGGGAAGCACTAGATATTAGAGTTAAAATCTAAATTTGAAAGAATTAGAATTTTATCCTTCATGGAAAAAGAGTTATACATACTGCGTGTGTCACTTTTAAAAATGTTGTTTTCTCAAAAAAATCAATTTTTGTGGGAGATGGAAAAGAAGTGCAATTTGATTCCAAAAATTTTGAAAAAAATATTTTTAGAATCTACAGACAAAATTTGATGAGACTCTAGTTTGCACCATCTTCAAATTCCTCATGGTTTAGCTGCTATAGGTGCTTGAATGTGAAGATTTAGTTAAAAATAATAATTTCAGTGTCCAGTTTGGCCAAAAATTATAAACCACTATTATGGGATCACCCCCAGCCATGATCTATGTGATGGGGTAGAACATCCAATTGTGGAAAATGTGGGACTCTTCTACTCCCATTACCCTGGCCAGAAGAGTGATAACATCATGATACTCCATCTTGAAATCACTTCTATGCAATTTTTTAGGAAGCTTAGAATAGTGTGGTTTGGGCTTCAATATCCAAGAGTTGTTCATGATTTCCAAAGCTATGTTGGGGTCTTCACCATAAAACTTTATTGCTACCCCAATGTTTATCTCCTCAATAATCTTGTGATGTGAAGCATTATTGAACACTTTTGCAATGGATTCTTCAGTGATATTTTCCATGACTCTTCCCTGTGGTCCAATTATAATCCTTTTATTGGAGTCATAATGCCTTGCACATTCTAAAACCAACTCTGGGAAAAATTGTGTTGGAGGGAACCCTGCTGCTTGGGCCAAACTAGTATGAGTGAGGATCTGGGCCAATTGAGTTGGTGAATTTCCATACATCCTCTATTGAAAATAATCATAGTCCACATGCCCCATATTTGTGTCTACAATCTTTGACCAGGTATAAGCAATCTTGGACTCTAGCCATATGCCCTTGAAATCATACTTCATCCTTTATGCTCTTCTTCTCACCTCCTTTTGTACTAAAGAAGCCTTTGATTTGGATGTCTTGTCCGAATTCAATTTTTCCTGCATCTGTTAGAAAGGACCATAATCACCAAAATGAAAGTAACCATATAACATATTGCATTAACTCCATGAAGTGTTGATGTATGCAAAAATAATGTCATTGAATCAACATGATAATATAAACCCTAATGGAAATGCAAGGTAGACAATTCATTCCACAAGATCTTATTAGCAGATATACAATGTACGCAAGTGAATCTCATTCAATTTGATCAAAATCCAACAATAAATACCTTATAACCCCAAATGTAAGCCCAATTAGCATTGATATTTGAATTTTGAAGACAATAGAGAAAGGTCAAAAAATATGAGGGAGCTCAAAATTTCCAGCTAGACTCGATCTCGAGTAATCCGAGGTGGCTCAGATTCCCCAAGATTTGTACATTATGTTAATTTTGACCTAGAATCATGAAGTAACCTCATGAGATGGAATTTTTTAACACAATCAAGTATATGCAAGCATTAATCACCTTAATACCACATTCCAATCATCTTTGTCAAGGCTTGATTAATCATGTGCACTAGATAGTTGAAAGTTCATGAAGTTTGGGTATTTCTCAAGGGTTTAGATTTCCCAGGTGGACTATGGTTCAGTAATTTCAAGCCTTCTCAAAATCACCGAATGCAGACTATTCTCAAAATTTCAAAGTAATAAGACCTTTGTTCCTTTGGGGCTTTGGGGTTTTTTCATGCAATGGATTTGGAAAATTTGAGGGGGCTCATATTTTCTGAGCAGATTAAGGCTTAGAAAATATGATCTATCTCAGAATTTCTAAGTGTTTTTCTTAGACTCATAATTTTTCTAAGTGTTCAACTTGCTTCACATTTGAAAGAAAGATTGCAATCATTGCACGAGTTGGATTCATGTTCATTTTTTTCAACGCTTCAAATCATACATTTTGCATAAAAATCCATTAACCCTATTTATTTTGTTCATCACATATCAATCTTCAACTAGGGTTCCACAAAACTAGGGTTTTGAGTTGAACGTTAACACAAAATGACACCCCTAGAATTTAGGCATACAACCAAAAGGAGTGAATTTCCAAAAAAATTGTCAAGCCCTTTTATTCTTTCAAATCAATGTACCAATCCCAGACCATCTGCATGCATCCTAAATCAATAAAAAAAACCCTAAACAATCATGGTGGAGCAATGGATAAATTGATTCAATCCTAATTTATGCAATAATCACTGTGAATCCTACAAGAAACCCTTGTATCCATCATAATATGTGTTCAAAGTCAAAGAATAATGACCACTCACCTTGGAATAGAGTGCAAGAAGGTAAGGAAATCAAATGAAAGTCCCAAGAGATGAAAAATGATGAGCAATCACCTGATTCTTTGGTTTCACAACGTGCTAGATGGGACACCGAAAGTTTCTCCTAATTTTGAATGATCTCAACTTCGAATGCTCTCAATTTTGAATGCTCTTACAAAGTTAAATGACCAAAATGTGCAACGGGTCCCAAATATATTACCAATTCCTCCTCATAAATGAGTGTTATAAATGCATGAAAGGATAGCTCGAAAGCCCATGAATATGATGAGAGTCCAGACTTGGGAAATCTGAGGTAGCTCGGATTTTCTAGCTGGAATGAAGTTCAAGTAATTTGAGCTACTTCGGATTAGCCGACCTCCCCCCATACTTAGCCAAATTTGTCCTAGAGTTGAAATTTTAAGTTATGGAAGACCTTAAGGAGTTAATTCCATGACCCTAATGTTGCAAAAAGACATCTCAAATGTAGATTAATCATCAAGCACCTAGGTGAGACAAGACCAAGACCAAGAGACCTATCCCTTAAGGGGACAAGGTTAGTACCCTAAGGAAAACAAGAAAAAGAGGGTCCCCTCCTCCAATGGGGCATGTGTACGAAAATTGCACAACAGGGTTATTCTCATCTCTCCTCAAGGTAAAAATTTAAATTAATCCTTGTTACAATTTGCATGTACAAATAATGTTGTTGAGTATGAGGCTCTATTACTTGGTTTAAAGTTAGCTTCCAAACATGGCATGAAATTGTTAAAGGTACTAGGGGATTCTAAGTTGGTAGTTTCTCAACTTAGGTCTATATTTTTCACTAAATACAAAAGGATCAAACAATACAAGAATGAAATTTGGGATACTATTGATGCCTTTGATGCCTTTGGTATAGATTGGATAGAAAGAGGAAAAAATGTCAAGGTAGACTTATTAGCTAATATTGTTGTCAGGTTAGATGATGTTACCTTTGATGGTGTCTCATGAATAGAGGTGCAAACTTGGCCTACAGTACCTAACAACATTTGTAATTGGCAAGTGTTTGATGACAATAATGACATTTTGAAGTTCCTGCACTGCATTAACCAATATGAAACCCAAAAGATTGAGTTTGGATCATATGTGGTTGAAGTTGATGGGAAAGAGACATTATTTGGGAATGAGATAATTCAGTTAAAAATAAAAAAAAATTCCCAAAGGACTAGTTGCACTAGAGAGGGTCTTCGATGGCTCAGATAAATCAAATGTCAAAAAAGTATCTTCCCATAAGGAAAATTTGGAGGAAATAAATCTAGGGACAAAAAATACTCCTAAAAAGGTGTATATAGGAAAAAAGATGAAACCCCATGTCAAGAGTATTTTGATTTCCCTTTTGAGGAATTATAGACATGTGTTTGCATGGTCATATGATGACCTAAAGGTTTATAGGGAGGACTTATTTCAACATGAAATTCCTTTGAAACCTGATGCAAAGATTTTTAGACTAAAAAAAAGGCCAATTAATCCTACCTTGCATCCAAAGATGCAAGAGGAGCTTACAAAGTTGAGATATGCTGGTATCATCAAACCTATCAGACATTCATCGTGGGTTTCAAATTTGGTCCCTATTAGAAAGAAGAATGGTTATATCAGGCTATGTGTGGACTTCAGAAATATTAATGTGGCATCTTTAAAGGATAACTATCCTCTACCTAATATGGAGGCCATGTTGTAGAAGGTCATAGGGTGCGAGCTACTTTCAATGATGGATTAATTCTCAGGATATAATCAAGTCATGGTGAGAGATTCTAAACAATATAAAACTGCCTTTACTACACCATGCTGGACCTATGTATATGTAAGAATTCCATTTGGCCTAATTAATGCTAGTGCAACATTCCAAAGAGCCATGGATGTGGCCTTTGTAGATTTTATTGATCTTTTCCTGGCTATATATCAAGAGAAAATTTTCAACTTTTCACAACAAGGAGGAAGATCATTATTAACATCAAGAGAAAATTTTCATTAGAGCTTTGGAGTATGGGATTTCTTTGAATCCCAAGAAGTGTTCTTTTGGAGTCAAGGAAGGTAAGCTGTTGGGACATATTGTTTCAAAAGATGGGGTAAGGATTGATACTGAATGCATAGAAGCCATAGACAAGATCACACAACCTAGGAATGTGAAGGGGATTCAATCTTTCTTCGGGAAAATTAATTTTGTGAGGAGGTTTGTTACTAACTTTGTTGAGATTGTCAGGCCCATTTCCAAGATGTTGAGGAAGGGAGAAAAGGTGTTATGGACAGAAGAACTTGTTACGGATTTTCAAGCCATAAACGATGCCATCAAAGCAATACCTATCCTCAAGTCCCCAAATTATACAAAGCCCTTCTAGCTATTCACTTTTTCTTTGTTTCACACAATGGTAGGGTATTGTTACAAAAGAATAATGAAGGATTTGAGCAATCTATTGCTTTCTTTATCAAGTCCTTGTAGGTTGTTGAGCTCAAGTATGATGCCACAGAGAAGCAAGTTTATGCCTTGGTAAAGGGTATAAAGAATTTTAGACCCTATTTAACTAGGGCAACTATTGTAGCTTATGTTCCAAGCACAATAGTTAAATACATTTTCACTTGGTAGGAGACCACAGGTTGGAGGTGTAGGTGGATCAATAGGATCCAAGAGTTGAACATAGATCTCCAAATTACAAAATTAGTGAGGGGTCAGGGTTTGGCCAAGTTAATGGCTAATACCAATATTGTGGAGGCCAATTAAATTAATAAAGTTGAACATGAGAATGTTTCCCCCATATGTGATATGTAGACCTCTAGATGGTACCAAAGAATTGTTGAATATCTACAGACCATGCAGTGCCCTGAAGGTATGCCTCAATATGAGAAAAGAACTCTAAAATTGCAAGCCATCAAGTATGTTATTATTGATGGTGAACTATGGTGGAGGAGCCCTGAAGGTATGTTGCTTAGGTTTGTAGATGGAGATCAAGTTGAAGACTTGCTAATTGAAATGCATAAAGCAGCTTGTGGAGGTCACTACTTGGCCAAGACTACTGCCCATAAGATATTGAGAGCAATTTTTTGGTGGCCCACTAAATTCAAAGATGCACACAGGTTTGTAAAGAGATGTGGTGCCTTTTAGAGATTTAATACAAGTTAAAGTTCTCAGGAAACTTACCACTTAGGCCAATGTTAGCACATGCTTCCTTTCAACAATGGGGCATTGATTTTATTAGGGAAATGTTTGAGAAGTCTAGTGGAGGACATGCCTAAATTTTGGTTGCTATTGATTATTTTACAAAATGGGTTGAAGCCATTCCTACTAGGAGGACAACTAGCAAAGTTGTCATTGATTTTTTAATGAACAATATTTTGAGTAGGTTCAAAGTTCTTGAAAGAATTGTTTTTGATAATGCTATGTGTTTCAAGTTTGAGGAATTTATTGATTTTTATAACGAGCATGGAAAAAATGTGTCCTATTCATCCCCATATCATCCCTAGGGGAATGGACAAGCTGAGTCCAGCAATAAAAGCCTTATGAATATTATCAAGTGGGTGATTGAGAAGAACAAGAAGCCTTGGGACTCAAAGTTGCAGCTGGCATTATGGGCTGATAGGCCTACTATGAAGAAAGTCATTGGACAATCCCTTTTCAATTTGGTGTATGGGGTTGAGGCTAGAATACCACACAATAACCTAATGAAAATGTATAAATTTGTCTAGGAGTATGACACTAATATTTGTGATGCGATGTAGCATATGATGGGCATGTTAATTGAGCTTTACAAAACTAGAAGAGAAGCTCATAAAAGAAATGAGAGGTTGTAGCTCCAAGTAAAACACCTATGTGACAAAAAGGCCATCCAAAGGAAGTTTGAAGTAGGTTGTATGGTCTTGATGTGGAATGCTAGATTGGAGGACAAAGGAAAACATGGTAAGTTTGATCCCCTATGGCTTGGGCCTTATCTAATTGCAAAGACACATGGGGAAGATTCCTACTTCTTGTAGTCACTAACAGGTGAACTTCTGGAATTTCCCATACATTGATAATTCTTTAAGCCCTATTTCTCATGAGATAGGTTGTTTCCATGTACATTGTATATTTTTGTAAATGTTGTACATAGGTTTGGCATGTTTGCTTTCTATTGTGTCTACTTGCCTTGTTTGGGCGAGCTCCTAGGTGTTTTTTGGGTTCCTCTGTATTGGTCTGCTTCACAAAGAGATTTTTTTCTCACCATACCCACTAGGGGTATGCGTTCCTGAGCATGAGCCACTAATGGAGCTCCTAAAATTTAAAAATTTTGGACTCATTTTGTGCTTGGTAATGACATGTCACATATATACCCATGGGTGTGGTTTAGAGTTCTAGCTCTGTGATCTTACTTTTAAATTCCTTATGTTTGGAGCCTTGAACGTTCTAATTTCTTGTTGACCTACTCTACCCGGTCTATGGTTGATCAAGTCATAACTTAGGCTATCGCAAGTGTCCTTTTATTGACCCCTTCGCTTAGGTTTGTTGGTTTCATAGTTTTAATCATCATTTCATTAATACCTAAGGTTAGGCCAAATTTTTTTTATGAAACCTGCCTTAGGAACATCTACACTTTGAGGGTCAAAACATGTTGGCCTAGTTTTAAGTAAACCTTTATTGTCATGTGCAGAAACATGGTGCATTGGATCTACTAGTGAAATTTTGACCATCCATCTCACTCCATATAGGAGTTGAAGAGTGCCCGCCAGAAGGTGTGTGAGACCCACGATTATGTGGTGTGTGTCCTCATCCTGGAGGTTCCTAGTCCATTTGCATCATACCCAACATCCAATACATTTGATATCAATGACCCACAAGCATCAACATAGTTAAATCTTAGCTGCACATCGTACACCTCACAACCTTAATTTAATGCTCGTTGGGAGATGTGTGAGGTCTGCAATTAGGAAACATGTGTGCGGTTCCATCCACAAGGAAAAGAGGTGCAACCCTCATGAAGAAATGACGTTGTTCCTAGTTAACACATTCTCATTGGCTGACAAGTTGATGAACCATTGTGGAGCAAATTCAAATTCTGTTGACTCAATCTAAGTAATTCATCATGCCATCTTAGAAATAAATCAATGACTACCATTTGAAATCAAACACACAAACATTAGAGCCATTCTTATTTGCACGAGCGAGCAGTAATGGATGAAAGGACATTGATAGTGATTGTAATTGGATCGTAAAACACTTCAAATTGATTTCCTCGCATTGTCAAAAATTACAAGCTAGTGCAAAGCTACTGGAAGATTGAGCGAAGGTGTTCAAGCTGAAATGTGAAAAATTTAGGGTCCTTGTTAACACAAAAATCCATGAGTACAATTAAAACTAAACTTTGTGCTTTATTTCAAATTATCTTGAATTAGGGCAGGGTACATTTTTTTTCTTTAGATTTAGTTAGCCTGTGTGCTTTAATCACCTTTTTGTGTTAATATTCTGTATAAAATTGTTTCCCTTGACTAAATTTGTTCAATTTTGTGCCTTCTAATCACACCCTAGGTTGCTAATTGAGGGAATTAGGTTTTGAGCTCCCTTTTGTCAGAACCTTAGTCCATTGTGAACTTTCCTAAGTATCCATGACTCTTAAAACACAGAAGCCTCATCCTAAAACCATAGCTAGGTTAATCTCTAATGACATTATCGACTACCTTAAACCCTCAACCAACAAAACAAATCAAGGATTGGTTATATATTATGGCCCTATAATTTATAATGGATTGCAGGACAAGTAGGCTTGGATCAAGGATGCTAAATTTCCCTATACTAGCTGGCAATTATTTAAAAACTGGTTTGGGAATAGGAATTGTGAGTATCCCATTTTCCATACTTGTAGGTTGGATATGGCAAAACTTGTAGTGCCAAATGTATATGTGGGAATGGACCTGGTCAAAGATATTGCAGCAAGATATGATCTAGTGTCCAAAATTGTTAGGGCATGTAATGGTGCTGAGGTAGTCAAGATCACCAAGGAGGAGACTGTAGAAATTTTTAAACTGCGGGAATGGGATGAGGATATGGTCCCCATTGACATTGATACCTTCAAAAATGAAAATGAGAATACCAAGGTCTTTTTCCGAACTACAATGTCGCCAATGCACATGGCCTCAACTGGATATGGGAAGAATAAGAAGCAGATTAAGATTGGGAAAAATGAGAAAGAACCTTTCCCTCTGAATTACTTTACCCACTACTTTAGAAAGACCATCTACTCCTTATATGAAATTATTGGTTTTGATGCACCTAAAACCATACCAATTGAATATCTATACATGGTAGGAAATATTTAGTATGTGGCCTTGAATGTGGTTTATGATTATGCCACCTATCTAGTAGAAAACATGCATAAGCACCTGGTTGAGCTTAAGGGAGGAAAGCATTGGGTAAAATTGTGGTGGTATTCTCTTTTGATGCATATGATTTTGTATAAGCAAGAGAAATATTTTGGGGAAGACATGTCTCTAAAGAAGGTGGATGGTGATATTGAGCTACCGGTCCAATGTTGGACCCAAATCCTAGATATGGATGACCAAAAGTTTGATTACCTAGTCTTTAAGAATTTTTTTGTAGTTAAACTAAGAAGACTCCTGGTTCTTGATCCACCAAGGATTCCTAAAGAAATTCATGATTTGCTAAGCCCTATGGAAAGGAGTCCTAAGCTGAATATAACCCATAATTGGGGAGATATCATTCCATATCCAAATAGGACCATATTTAGGGTGTATGGGACTATTATTTGCCCTTTTGTGTTACCACGAGATGTACCCCTCAGGATAGGATTTATTGAAGTCATGAGACAGTTGGCTAGATCCCAAGATTGTCACTTGCTAGAAAATAAGAAGGGATCATTCTTCCCATAATACACAAAATTTGAAGACTTTGTGTTGATCAAAGGAAATTGAAAATCTTTGGAGTAGGTCCTCAAGCCCTACAAGTTGATGATAGCTCACCCTAGGAACCATGACCCTGAGGGGTTCATTCATGCATTAAAAGAAAAAGGATCATTGGGTGTGTTGTTCACAATTTCTATTTCCCTGAAGATGTCATTAGGAATATTTTTGATTTCCAAATGTAGGAGGAAAGGAAGGCTATGTATCTTTCCTTCAATAAGATGGTAGAAAATATTAGGAGGACAAAACCAAATTATGACCCTCTACCCAACATTCAAGGGGAATTTAACCAGATAATGTATGTAATGCAAAATTTTGAAAATGTTGTGAGTGTATTGAGAAGAGTAGAAGTAACCAAGGATAAGGGAAAGGATTTGGTGATTGAAGAAGGACCATTTGCACAACTAGAAGAAAGGCCTTCCTATCAGCCACCTAAAGAGATTTAGGTGTATACTAGGAAAAAGGAAACAACTAAGAGGGAGCATACAAAGCCAACCCATGTTGCATCAGAGGATTCAAGGCCAACTTCTCCAACTGGATCAATCTCATTGCCTCCTAGAAAATCCTCACCTATTATAATTGACATTGATTCTCCTCCAAGAATTTCTTATCCCCCAGAGCAGTCACCAATTAAGAGACAAAGGGTACAGAAGATCCCAGTAGCGAAGTACCCTAATAGTGATGAAGATGATATTGCGATAACCTCTGAAGGTATGCGGCAAGGGATGCCTTCTCCCCCAAGAGCAGTTGCATCAAGCTCTGGGACAAGTATCCTGAGATTGGGAAAAGTTGAATTGAGTGGTGTGAGCAATATTGATGATATGAGGGTGGAGGCTTACAAAGAGTTCATGGAGGATAATTCTTTCATTGAAACACTAACGTTCAGGGATTTTACATGGAGAGAAAAAGCTGGAGAATATGTGGAGAGGGTTGTTGCTGAGAGAAGTTTACACCCTAAATGGCCAAAGAATGTTATCTTGGCCAATGTGTTGCAGGAGATGAAGAAGCAATTTAAGAATATTATGCCTGAGGAGGGAAGATAACTTGTGCGAAAGAGTGGTGTTTTTTTGTTACCTGAGTGGGATACTGTTGATGCAGTGGTACTTGATACAGTAAGAAGGGATGATAAGCCTTTATTTCAAACTCAAGAAGAAGCCAAGCTGGCACTTTAGGGATCTGCATTCAGTCAAGAACATGATGCTTTGGAAATATGTTCATTGTCTCTTAGTTCAAGAAAGCCCAAAATTGTAGAGCTATCTGACTTCAGTGGCAGATTGATTGTAAAGAGAGTTGCATATACTCCAGCATCAAAAGCCACTGACATGACTATAAATGTTGCTAAGTTCAAAAAAGCAACAGTTGAGCATCTCACTAGTGATAGGGATACATTTAGAAGCAAGTACCATGAGATTATAGGAGGTTACAATAAGAGCCCTTAGAGAGTAGCTAAGCTTGAAACAAAGCAAGAATTTTGGAAACAACAAGTGGAAATTTTGAGGTCCCAAGGGCTAGCTAGCTCAAGCCATACTACTCCTGTTTCTCCTATAGTTCATCCTCAGTCTCCTCCACTTGAGCAGGCTTTGTCAATTGTTCCTTACAACATGGGTCAGGATCCCACTACAATAGAGAAGTTGAGTACATCAGAGGCAGCTCCATCCACTGAACCCACAAAAGAACAACTACTTTAGCAAGTTGAGGAATATAAGAAGTTTCTTGAGAAAACACAAAACCTAATGCATGATAATAATACTAAGATTGTTCATACTATTCAGAAGCACCTTAATAGGAAAATTCAAAGTAAATTGAATAGATTCCATGGTAATTATTCTTTGATGTTGAGAGCAATGGATGTGTCCCAGAGGGATGGAGAATTGGGAACCCCACTCTTGGATAGGTGGATTCTGAGAGCTAGTGATTTGAAGTTAATGGTTGTCAGGGCAAGGCAACAAGAGGAAAAATATCTAAAGGTGATTTCCACTTACAATTTTGTTAGTGATGTTAAGGAAGAACCATTCCATGGGTATGTTGCTCCATTAGAGAAAATGATAAAATATTTAAGAATCAAATATGATTAGGAAGAGTTGACATTGTTACTTGACATCCTGCAAGCCTGTGATGAAGTAAAGCCTTTGCAAATGTGGAAGAATAAGGTGGAAACTACAATTGCTTCTCCAACAAATTTAATATGTGAGGATGTCAATATTGATATGCTTAAAGATACTTTGGAGAAGTTATCTTTTATCATTAGTTTCCTTGAAAACATTGAAAAGGAAGTTAATTCAGTAATGACAAAGTATGCTCCTTACAAAAAGAAAATGGATGAAATTATTGAATTCAATTGGCCATCTAAGGAGGAATCTGAACAATGGAAAATAATATTGTACCTGGATTGGATTAGTGAATTTAGGATGGAGCACATAGACTTGGACAAGTATTGTATAGGTCTAGCCTTGGAGGTTATAATGTATACAATATGTGTTTCCTAATTAAGAGTGCTATAGGTAAATATGGATCACTGATGTAGATGTCGACTAGAAATTTTGTTTACTTTTCCTATATTTTTGAATTTTTCATCTTGCTAAGTGGGATGGATGTGCTACAAAAACTTGAAGGACATTCTTTTCAACATGTGCTATTTGGAAGACGGGTTTGCTTCTTCACAACAAATGAAAATAATCTTTGTCTCATATGTATTCCCTCCGATTGCAATTGTAAATATAACTATAGGGGAATATTGTCATGTATCATTCCAATTAGGATATGACATGTGTTCTATTGGCTTGAGGCTTTTTTTCTCCCTTGCTTCCATAAAAGGGAATTCATAGAATAGTACAGGTCTTTTGTTGAACTCTGGAATTGAACAGTATAATTATAAAACACAAAGCTAATATGTTAGAAGTCCTTGTCTAATGATTTCAGTCTAGATAGTAAGTTTTGTCAAATGTATAGTTCCTGAGCATATTTGAATTATAATGCAAGTTTTCAGAGTTTGTAGTCTCTCCAATTTTAATATGTGCTTGAGTTATTAATGAAAATTTTGATTAAAGATCATTTCATAAATTGTCATTGTTGTTTTGATTTGGTATATGCTTTGATTTTAGCTCCGGTTCAAAGAATCAGTTAAAATGCTTAGATCAAATTGTAAATTCATGTGCAGGATAATTGGATTTGATAAGTAGTCTTATATTTCGATTATGGATGGGTGAATTTCAAAGTAATTTCACTTAGATCATTTGTGTTCAGGATTAAATGTACCTTGCATTTCAATTTGCTTTGACTCCTAGCCCATAGATAATGGCACTGATCTCAGTCATTATAAGCACCTCTTAGAATTCTAGTCACCCAACTTGAGAACATCATTTTAAATATCTTTCAATCAATCTTTGATTTGTTGTGGTTGGTGTTGTTCATATTCTCGGTTTTGGATGTACAATTCTTTCAAGGAAATAATAATTTCTTGAAGGATTTCATCTTCCTAACCTTTCATGAGAATATATTTGCTTATCTATGCAATGTATTTTTTAATTGTTTATAAGAGTCATATGATTTACATTGTGGGACTACCCTCCTAGGTTTTGTAGAGCCCAAAGTACAAGAGATAAATCAATTGATGCTACATCTCATTTGTTGGCCACTTATCTTGCAGATATTCAAGAATTGAGTTAGGAAAACTCATAGGTATCTTGTGAGATCTGATTGGTTTGTTGAAGACAACCAACAAACCATACATCCATAGATAAAATATTATCAAATAAACACTAGAGGTTGAGACCAATAGCTTTACTAATGACAACATAATGAAATTAATCAAAGCATCATCAAAGACAACAATAACTCAATATCAACTACAACTTCTCACACTCTTGCAATAATTATTTTCTCATATAGTTGACACCAATGACAACACAACCTTGTTGGCATCAATGACAACACTAACTACTTATACATGTAGTAGAGTTCCTAAGTGTGCAGGCAGAAGCATCAATGTGAGGCAATTTGTACAAGGATCTTGGGTTGAATTAAATATGTATGAGAGAATTTTGGTTGTCCTCTAGTAGGGATTTAATTTGGGTAGAAGGTGTGCATAGTTCCTTTACTAAGAGAGAGTGGGTAAAGGAAGTGAGAGGTGTGTCTTCCCAAAAGAATCTTTATTGGGTGGAGGATAGATGTGTATGTGATTGTTGTTGCGAGTATATTTGAAATTTGCAAAATTAAGTTTGAAGAGGTTGAAGATTGAGAGTATGTGGAAAGTGTTTCAAGAAATTCCAAAGCATAAAGGTACAAATATTTTCATAATTGTGTATGCAGGTGAACAGGAAGGATAAAATCTTGTAAAAGTATGCTTTGAGGAAGGCATAGAGAAAGAGACTAAGAAAGAAGAGAAAAGTGCAATAGATGTTGAGAGGCAAAAATAAGGGAAAAAATTTAAGAGAAAAATGATGTTATAGTAGTAGGTGAGTGTCCTTTGGAGGGCTTAAAAGAATTGAAAAATGAAATTCCAGCTAAGAGTGAAGGTGAAGAAGATATGGTAGTAGACAGCAGTGAGGAAAAAAAAATTATTAGGAAAAGTAGGTTTTGAAGGGATCCCAAAACCCTGTACATCAAGAAAAGGTTGCTAAAGATAAAACATTAATCACGAAACAACCCAAAAAAGAAAAAAATAGCTATACCAATAAAAAAACATAAACAAAAAATCCAAATCAACAAAAATTATTACAAATGATCTAAAACCTTGGCCATATCTAAATGGTTGGAGATCACGTTGTCATGCATCTCCACCACTTCTTAAAGCTCTTGGAGAGGAATATCAGCTCTCTTCTTGGTCTTGCTTCTATTTCGAACACATGGACCCTCATCCATGCTATTTTCCATATGATTCTTTTGATTAAAATCAGAAATCACCTCCACATTGTCATCGAGGTCCAACAATTTACCAGTCCACCTAAGGGATTTTTCATTCAACATAGTAAGCCCCTATGCATTTGTATGGATAGACTGATTACTAATATCTGTTGCAAGTATGAGAAAGTTTGGTGGTGTTTTCATTAATGTTGTCATTGATGTCAACATAGTTCAGTATGTTGTAGATTGTGCATGTATAGTTGAGATATTGTTGAGATTTTGTGAGTACATGGAGCTATCCTTATGATGTTACAGATGTGTTGAACTAATGGGTTACCAAGTGATTTTGATAAAATTAATAAAGAGTGAAGTCAGAGTCATGTATGTGTTCAGAATGTGCTCCAAAATGTGCTCTGCATTTCTCCTTTGTTGATCCTATGCTTGTGCGGATCTGAAGGTTCGTTGATGATGATTTGATGGTGATATCTCCTAATTTTTTACTGTTGGTTTGATGTCAGGTGAAAAGTTGTGTTCACCAGTGTGTGAATTGGTTTGGTAGAATTTGTTATCTATGGATTGGGAGAAATGTTTCTACTCCACAATCCTTTGTTGTTTTGTTTTAGGTCTTGTGGATCTGGAATATGTCTTGTAATGGTGTTTTCTACATTTTGGTAGAAATATTCAAGGTTTGGTGCTTCAGAGGTTGAGCTTCAGAATTGTTGTGTGGATTTGCATAGTTAAGATGGTCTATTGGAAGGTGTTTTGTGTTTGAAGGTTTTTACACCTACTAAAGATGAGTCTGAAGGTATCTGAGATATGTTATAGTAATTGGTGAAGCATATTGTGTGGCCCACATGTCATCTTCCTGATGTGGAAAGTGTGTACTTCAATGTTCATTTGTGTTTTCATTAGGTTTGACCAACCTGGTGTTTACACTTCATATGAAGAATTAAAATTTAATTAATGAAGCATGTGGTTGATCCTAGACATTTCTTTTGGTCTTGGTTAAGTGTTTAATTGGTCCATTCTCATTCCTTTCCACCGTGGGAATGTTGAGCCAACCTAATTTGAATTTATGAAATGAAGAGTATGTGGCCAACCTTGGAGAAAGTTTCTAAGGTTGAATATGGCATAAATGAAATTCGAGTTGTGAAGGTTTTGATGATGAAAATTAATGAAGTAAGCCACATGTGAAGAGAAAAATTATGTGAAAGTGAGTTGAGGCAACAGTACTTCATTGTGTTAGATTCTTGAAGGTAGTGAGCTGAAGGTTTCTGCAATCTTCTGATCAAGGATGTGAATTTGTGTAATTTTTTTGTGGTGGATCTTTTGTTTTCTTTTGTATCAGTAGGCAATGAGCCTCCCTTTTGGATAGTGATTCCTTTCTGTAGGCAGTGAGCCTTTGTATTCAGGTAGTGAGCCCTTGGCAATGAGCCTTTGCATTCATTTTTTCTATCACTTTATATTGTGAGTTAATCCTCACTGTTGTTTTTCCCTTATTGGGTGTTCCATGTAAAATTTGGTTTTCATTGTGTTGATTTTTCTTTCTATTATTTTAATTTCATGTTTATACTTAATTACAGAACATTGTGGTTGTGAAATTACTAAGTGTTGAAGCTTTGAGTTTAATTTTGGTGGCAACTAATTCAACCCCCTTCTTAGTTGTCCTATGCCTTTGAACAATATGCACAACAATTCTCAAATCATTACAAATTTTATTAAATTTTTCCTCCAAGGAAACCATCCTACTCTCATGATTCCTACCCATTTTATCAACATTCGTCGCCAGCTTGTCAAGAACAACATTCATGGTTTTAAGCTTACTCTGCACTATCCATTTCTTTTTGTTACAATTAACTAGAATCACACTGATATTTTGTAGCTCACTCAGGTTGGCATTGAGTTTCTTGTCCTCTGAGAGTATCCATTTAAACAATGATAATAAATTTCTCATATCATCCTCCGCCAACCTAATCATAGCATCTAGATTTATCTTTTGTCAATTTAGAGGCTCAACAAATGGATTATCCACATTCTTGGGATGAATCTTTGATCCCAATCCTTTTTCCTTCATATCTCCACTAACAAGAGATTCTTCCAAGTCAACCACTTCAACATCCACTCACTTCTTAGAATTCACAACCTAATCCACTAACAACTCCAATAGACCCTTCTTCCCATCATCTTGATCAAAACCCTAGTCGTTAAGAGTCTCCAGACTAGTTATAATAGGAGAAAACTCCCTAGTACTCTTAGTTTCATCACCCACTAAACCTTTTCCTTTCACATGAACTACCTTATCATCCTTTTTTCTCTCTTATTTATCCTTAATCACAAAAATAGTATGAATAGGGGAATCACCAGAACCTCTAACCCACTTCATCATCGGGCTTTTACCTTTCCCACACTCCTGCTTCTCATCCTTATGACCACCTTTATTCCCCTTAGTCACCTTCTTAACACCAATATAAATAGCCTCCTTCATCTCAATATCAGTATTGTACCCATTCAACCAAGATTGAGAAGCCTTAGGCTTGAGATCCTTCACTAGATTTTTAGTGCCAACTTTATCTAATGACTCCATATCCTCACAGCCTTCCACCTCATAATCCACATCCCACTCCTCAGTTGAATCCCTTGTGTCATAACCATGGGTAGACCCCTTGCCTTTCCAACCATTGAAAATCTTGGAAATTTAAGGAATAAACTTCATTTTAACAAAGTACATAATAAGAAGAATAAGCCCCTCATGTAGAATGGCTTCGTTATGATTTTTCTATTCTCTTCTATACTAGTTTCCATCAAAATGAGAAAATAGTATGGAAGAGAAACCCAATTGTTGTGCCTAAAATGATTCAACAACATGAAATGGTACCCATAAATGGAAAAAAACCTTCCATCTAGGGTAAAACACCTCATTACGGCCAACACAACATCCCTTCAAAGTAGCTTCATAGAGAAATGGTCATACCCTCCACAGCTTATGCCCCTAAGCTTGTCTTGTTCCTTTCCCTTGAAGAAATTTTCCAGAGCACACTTTGAAGCTCCATGGTTCCTGTAAAATTTCTTATTCTTAGTGGGTAACCTTATAATTTCAAAAATTAATCCCTCAATAATATTCACCTCCACACAATGAAAGCATAACATATGATTATTCTATCCCTTGAAAAAATCCTCAGTGACCTTGAAATCAAACCCATGTAGTTTGAGAAGAAAAGGGAAAACACCCCCTTTCTCTAGGATCTCCCACACATCAGCATTGTCTTTGAACTCATCATAGGATACAGGTTCTTGTCTGCAATGGTCTCCCCCCATGGAAATCTTAGAAACCCACACCATAGTCTTCTCATTTATCTAATAAGTAGAAAAAACAAGAAGAATAATCAAGAAAAAAAGAATAAGGACCCCATAATCTATGTGAGCCTAATAGCATGGGGACTCCCAACAATAATGACCACATCCATCAACTTATTTCTATAAGATATGCAATTATTAATAGGATAGGAACTGAACTCCATACGTCTAATCCATATAGAGAGGAGATAACACCAAAATAAATAACCTTTATCTCCCAAGTTTTCCACCACCATGACAAAACATTTGATCATGACAAATGATGCTTTGAATGTTTATGGGGATGACATCATAAGAGTGCCAAAATTTATGAGAAAAGACCCCCAGATTCGGAAAACCATTAGGTAAGGTATTAGCCTCATGAAAGACATGCGAGATTTTGAAATCATCAAAGTAGCTTAGAAGAGCAAGAGAATCCTAAATGATATGCAAGATCAACCATGAAGGAGGACTCAATTTCTTCAAACAATTAATAATATTGAGTGAATCGCCTTCCAACCAAACTTTTCTAACCCCAACCACTTTAGGAAGAAGGAGGTCATGATAGGTTGTTGAAGTGGTGAGTAAAATGCTATAGAGAAAGAGGTAATACATAATATTTTTCATTTTTATGATGAAGATGAAAGTGGATTTTGAGTAGATGAAAAGATTGCAATAGATAGTGAGAAGACTGATGTTGTAGTGATACTAAAGAAACATGTGAAAACAAAGGTAATGACTTATGTTTCTAAATTTTATGAAGATGAAAATAGAGATGATTTGCATGTTGAGATGAAAGAGGTAGTAAGTGTAGAAGGAGAAAAAGAGATGGTACAAATAGATTTTGTTAGTATTGATTTGTATGCAAGGAAATATTTGAATGATGTTGTAGATTGGTGTGTGGATAGTGCATATTTTCTCGTAGAGGCTATAGAGTATGTTGTAGGTGAAATTTGGTGGAGATGGATGGTTAGTGGTGGGTGAAATTGGTGCAGAAGCACCTTGCTCACTAGATGCCTCTAATTGGAAAATTTGTAAAAATTGAATTTTCAAGTGTAAAAGCATGTAAATATTTGTAAAAGGTCATGAAGGAGTCATAAATAATGTATTTGAAGTCACAAATAGAAAAATATGGAAAAAGAAAAATTTGAAAAAAATGTAAAAGTTGTCAATAATGTAAATTGCAAAAAAGTGCAAAAATCAAAAGTTGAAGTCTTTTTGGGGAAATTTGAAGGGATAGGTCAACAAAGGCAGTTGAAAAGGAAGTTATTGGTTGGAAAAACATCTATAAAAGTAATTGTAAGGCAGGAAAGTGATCATCTTTGTATTCTTGAAGAGTTCATATCAATAAAAGTACCCTGTTTATCAAATTTTAGTGTTTCTTTCCATTGTTTCTCTAATCAAAAAGATTGTACAATAGTTTGGGGTCTTGAATATAATTGTTTTAAGTTTCATAAGAAATTATTTTTCATTTCCATCCATTTTGTGAGGAATCTATTAAGTATATTTCTTGTTTAAGTAGAATTTCTTAAACTCGATCTGCAATTTTATATAAGGTTTTGAGAGTCTAATCAGATCTTAAATGACTACTCCACCGATTAGGGATTTGTAGTTCATTGGATTAGGTTTGTGTATGATTATTTAGGTTGTTTTGTGTTGATTTTTGTAGGGGAAGGCAAGATTAAAATGTGAAAGTTGTTGTCTTGACAAAAAAATAGTGATTTCCTTGTAAAAATGAATGGCTCCAAGATGCTAAATGATGTAAAGGCATGCAAGAAGGGTGTGAGAAGGTTTATATAGTTTGTGCAGGTATATTTTAACATGGTTGAATATTTTTCAGATGGGTATGAGGTTTGTAGCATGTATTTTCAATAAACCCTCACTCTTTGGTGTTACAAAAAGCCTAGAATTAATGGTTTTATAGAAAAACGATTATTTGTTCCCTTATACTTCTCAAATTCATTGAATCTTATGTTTTGAGACTTGATACAAGACTTTTTGAAGATATTTTTTGTTTTGGTGTTGATTTGAGACTAGTTCCTTTGTAAATTTGGCCTAATTAGTGGCTTATTTCAACGTTTAGACTTGTTTTTAGAAGTTTGTTACAAAACAAGTTAATAAGGCATTAAGATATGTGAATGAGTGTCAAAATGGGTTCCAAGATGTGCTAATATTCTATGGTGGTTCAAAGTGGTTTTAATGATGCACCCATTTTTGTTATGTGCCAGTGCTACTAGGGTTTTGGTCTAAATTTGCAAGAAAATGGAAACCTGAGAGAACAAAGATAAAAGTGTTTGGATTTGTGATGTAACTATTTAACCAATGTTTTTAAAGGGGTTTTTATACCTTGGAAAAGTTTAGTAGGTAGAGTTTTTTGTTTTTGGAGATTTGGCTATGTGACTTCAATATGCAAGAATGGTGGCTTGGTTGTAGAGTCAAGGAGATCTATTGGTTCAAAATTTATGCAAGTATGTATGGGTTTATTTCAATTGGAAATATGATGAATACAATGTCTTGAAGGTCTGTTGTGAGCTTTGATACAAGTTTTTGTAGATTGCTTGACTTTATTGCCTTAGCAAGTGGAAACTTGATGAATGAATGGATTTCTTTCAAAGGTTTTGATCAAAATTTTGTGTGTTTTCAGTCAATTTGATGAAGTTGAATCTATGTTTAAGTTTGATAAAGGTGTAGAGCCAAGTTGTGATGTTTTTTGGCTTTGTAGAATTGAACAATCAAGGGAAATTGTATAAAAAGTTAAATGAAACAATGGAGTTTTGGAATTTGATCTTCTCAATGTGTGTTTGGCTCTGAAGTACCCAGATGAATAGATGTTGTTGATAGATTCTCTTGCATCACAAATCCCACGAGAGAAGAGAGGATAACATATGGTATTAGGAGGAGAATGGTACATGTTGGATACAAGTCCACTAGAGGAGATAAAAATGGAATGCAAGGTTGGTGGAGGAGGATGGAAAATGTTCTGACAAGATGCTAGAAGAGGAGAAAGAAGAAATTATCAGAGGTACCAATTTCAATGATGGAGTTTGTTGAGGATTACTTGCAATCTGAAAGGGTGGTACTACCACTAACTCTATTTTGTGAATCCATATTCACAAAAAATTCCTACCATGGGTGTCTGATGCAGAAGCATCCAAGGTGTAAGGAAATATTGCATCACCAAAAATATTGCTATTTTATTTTATTTATTTTCAATAAGGGGCTAAGATGTTTGGAAAATAAACATTTTAATTTTCCCTTTTCGCGATTCTCAAATATAATTTTTGGAGGAAATATTCTACGATAAAAGTTTAAATTGGAATATTACATTTGGGGCACCCAATTCTAGGTGGAGACCACTTTGCATGCATGTTCTTTCATGATCATTTGCATAATTTGCATGCATTTATGTTGGTTCATGTCCATATTTGGAGCCATTGGAGCCATTGAGAACAATGGAGGTGTCATTGTTGACCAAAGATAATTGTCCAAAAGATAGGCACCCATCTAAGGGCCATGTAAACAATTACGTGTTTAATATTTTATATTTTTATTCTCCTCAAGTTGGGCATGGGATTTATTGGAGGTTTTGGTAGGTTGTTTTAGAAACCAAGAATGGTTTTCCTCTCACACACTCTTGTATATATTGATGCTTTTTCATTTGGAGAAGGGGGCTTTCGGAGAATTTGTGGTTGCATACCCAAATGTCACCGAAATGAAGCCAGATTGTTGAAGACACATATGTTGTAAATTTTTATATGTTGAGAGATCAAATTATAAGGAATCCATGAGCTTCAAGATTATGTTTTCATTTTTTGTTATAAGAAATATTGTATTTTTTTATTTCATTCTCATATTGAAATATAAAAGTATTTTTTTTCCTTCTTGCAATCTCTTGTTGAAGTGTTTGATTTCGGATTTGAAGGGAGAGTCCCCATCTTCGTCACTTTTTCTATGCCCGATTCATTTCCTTTTGGAATTTTAGCATTGGATTTATCTCTTGGATGGACACTGAGAATGTATAATTGTAGCTTCAAAAAGGATTATTTATCCTCATTTTATGGTAATTTCCCCTTGTATTTATGTTTCATTATCTTTTCTAGATGCTCAAAAATCATGAATTGGCAATTCATATTTTCTTGTATTAGAATTTTGATTAGATTGGAATAATTGATCAAGACTTTCATGATTGGAATATTTCTCATCTTCATCTATGCATCCATATCCAAATGCATCTAATTGATCAATCTCCTTATAATAATATTTAGCATCCTCTTTTTCATAAGGAAGTTCCTCATTTTTTTATCAATTAAGGCAACTACACAATTTGTTGGATCATGAGGAAGGTAGTAAATTTAAAACCAAAAGGTGTGTCTTGGAAATACACATTATATGTTTGAAGAGGATCTAGAGTCACCTAGCATTATTATTTGAATACCCTTCAACTAAGAGTATTTTTTATCATTGTATTGTGGTGTTTTGGACCAATTATAATTATAGGGCATGTTATTGAAACAATAATCTCATTGAAATGAGTTGTGTTATTTCCTTTCTACTTTATACAATAGATCCTTTACTACCCCCATTAGTTTATCTAAATTTTCATCAACCATAAGTGGATTTCTTAGGAATTTTCTATTAGGTTGGGATATATTGACATATACCCTCTTTATATGCTTTCTACATTACCTCATATTTCTTTCAATATTGATGGAAATAGAATATAATTCCTTGAGAGCTTGATAATTTTGGTACCCAAGGTAGTATTTGATATAAGCATAAAATGCACCATAAGATAAAATAAAATGCATGGAATCATTAGGCCTTAATTGTGGTGGTACCTTTCTCATTTTCATAATAAACTTATTGTTAAAATAAACTACTACTTTATTTACTCCTTTCTTATGGATCTGAGTTCATGGATGGAAAACTTGGGATCAACTCTATCCCCATACTTCAATTTGAAATCTCACATGAAATCTTACCATGTGTTAATATTACTATCTAGTTGGCTTTTATACCACTATTTTATAATTTCCTCCAAATATTTCATAAACATCATCACCAATTCCTCATATTCATCTATGACATTGATGAAATCTATGGGCTGCTCCTCACCTATAGTTGGATTATTACCATAGAATCTAGGTATTTTTTACTTATCTCATTTGAAATTAGATTGGGTAGCTAGGGATACAAAAGAAATTAAACTACTTGTAATTGTTAGTCCCAAGGAATTTCCTAAATAGAGGGAATCTCAATGAATGCCTTTTGAACATAGGTCTCATGTAATTTCCATGTTTTTAATCATGGTGGTTTTGTTTTAATGTATCTAGAAAATGATGGGAATAGTCTTTATTTTTATTCCCTTATTGAGTTGTTTTAACATGATGCAATTCTCTTGCTACTTGGAGTGATTGTTCTAGTTGCTTGAAATAAGAATTTGTTCCTAAACCTTGATTTATAGTCCCATTTCTTGGATTATATTATGAATAAAATTTTTTTCATAAACCTTGATCTACCAATGGTCATGTTGATAAGGTATCTACATCATCTAATGAGCAATAGGAAATATTTCAATAATTTAATCCCAAACATGATCAAACTCAATCACCCAAGTCTAGTAGTGATCCAGTCCAAGATATACTGAAATCATCCAACCTCATGGCAATACATATTGATAATCAAGAGACTCTTAATCCAAAACTTATACCCAATGCAAAAAATCTAAGCCAAGAGCTATCACCCACATGTCCAAATTTTGAGGAAATCCAAGGATCCTTTATAGGAAATCCCTTCTTTGAAATTGATCCATGTCAAGAATGTGACCCAAAGCATATTGAAGATAATACCACACAAAGTCAAGATCAAGAATCCCTATCATCAAAATACTACAATGACTTGGCAGATATCTTCCAAGACATCCAATGTTTTCCAAAAGAAGAAATCCATACACCAAGCACGCATGCATCTACCCATGAGATGCTTACACCTAATGGAAAAGTTGATGATCTTTATCCAAAACAAGAGTCTCATACTATTGGTGTCATTACTAAGGAAAAAGAGTCTCTACTCTTAACATCTTTACACATGATTAAAGCATGACAAAATCTATAGACATATCAAAAAAGGATCATGAAGAAGGCTTCTACATAAGTTGTGAATCAGAATCATCCTATGAAGGCATATCAAAAATGAATCATGAGGAAGAATTTTACGTAGAAAGTGAATCATCAACACCTCTTGAAGAAGTATTAAAATATGGAATTTCACAATATCAACCCGAAGATATTAATCAGGAAGTTATCCCACATATGGAGGATCCTATCAATTATAAACTTGAATCATTTACCTTTTTTAGGGAAATCTATCTTATCAATGAAGAAGCTATCACCTTTGAAGATCCACAAAAAAGTAGGGAGGGATTAACACCTTGTTTCCAAGGTAAATCATATCCTATTTCAAATAAAAAATTTCAATACATGAATTATCAAGGTAGAGGATTAGGCCTACATGAATAGGGTATCCTAGAACCAATGCAGATTATTCACAATCTTAAGCACCAAGGTCTTGGTTATTCAACAATTAAGGGATCTAAACATATCAATGATACCTCTATAATACTGGGGACAAATTTATCTAACACAAACATCAACATAGAGAGAACAAAGGGTCCTTATGATGAAACCACTACCAATGCTACAACTAGACATCTCATGAATCATCATCCACATATTTTTCCACCCTCTAATTGGGACCAACAACAAGAGAAAAAGATATATCAAAGAAAGGAACAGGTCATTGAAGCAAAAGAATTAGTAAAACAAAATGGACAAAACAAATTCAAATGGATACAAAAGAAAAAGAAAAAAAATTATCCCTATCAAACTCCATTGGTTAAAGAAACTATGGGGTAAAATAAAAAAGGGAAGTTCATCTATCAAAAAAATCTAGTGATACAAAAGAAAGATTCAAGAGCAACCTACACGGTATATCAAGATGTTGGTCCCAATCAAATTTCCATATCCACCCATCATTGCTCATCATCCCAAGTTTGGAGAGTCAAAGATTCCAAATTATCGATAAATCCATCTAAATTTCATATCTATTGTGATGTGTGCATCTAGGTAAGGTTAACTCTAGTATCAGCAAAGAAGACAAGAATTATCATGGGTTACATTCAAGCACCTGTATCTTAGAAAAAAAACTCCTCCAAGTGGGATATTATTGGCACGTCATGACAACAACACCCATATTAGCACCAACAGTATCTACATCAACACCACCAGGTGGTTCAACATGAGAAAAAAATTGTCACCACAATGAAAACTTGGTAAAAAAGCATCTTGTGTGACATCAAAAGAAGAAAAACTCAAGAAAATAGTCAAGAAATTTTTTTCCCTCTAGTGAAAACAACTATGGTGGCGCTTTGGACAAGTACCATGATGAAAACCTGGAAAAAGGGCATCATATGTAGAATCAAGCATCTGCGTGCACCATTTTAGGTGGAAGCATCTATCTTATCCATAATAAATCCATGAACCATTCATCCAATCCATTTTTTATCCAAATCCAACTTATTTTGATCTTGACAAATGTTTGGTGTACACTTTACACTTGCTTATGGAAAACATCTTGACATGGGTCACTATCATTGATCCTATCCTATCCAACATTATCTAAGCCATGAGGCATTGTCCAAAGGGGAATAATCTATCCAAAAATGGTATCTTATCACAAGATAATCAATCACCTACATTGCTAGACATCGGGGGCAAGTACTTGCATCTCGCTTTAGGACAAATCTTGATCTATGTCTTCTAACTCATAGTTTGATCTAGGCATTGTCCCAACAACAAGGTATACCACTAGCACACTACCATAATAACCTTCAAAAAAATTCATCCCAACAACAAGGTGTACCACTAGTGTACTACCAGGGTAACCTTCAAAACATTTTTTCCTCCCCTAATGAGGATAATCTTGTATTGAACTGGGGGAAAACTTCCTAAAATAGGTAGAAAATTAGATCCTTATAATGCATCCCATCATGGTCGAAAACTATCAAAATCAAAAACATCTAGAAAAGAAACAAAAAATAAAATAAAAAAGTTGCAAAACATGAAAATCCCAAAAAAAAATTATTCTTTGAGTCAATACTAGTCGAACTACGTGGTCTCCACATGTACAACATAGGCAAGGCTTATCAGCCCCCAAGGTTGTAGGCCGGTCCACTTAGGTGTCTATCATGCTTTATTTCAACTTAGTTAAAAAATAAAAAAATCAGAAAACATTAAACAAAAAAAGAGTCAAAAACAAGTTCTTAAAACAAGAGAACTACGAGTAAAGCTCCTGGAAACTAATAATCAGGTCAAATAGCTAACATGGTTGTCTCTCTCTCGAGTAAAGTGGTTTGAAAACTAATTGCAAACATTCAACACATGATGGTAAAAATTTCCTACTAAAAACACAAAACGAACCTAAGATTATGAACAAACTTACTCAAACTCCCAAAAAATAGTCAAAAGCGGACTTATTTTTGTCAAGAGCAGTAAAGAAATACAAAAGCAATATAGTTGAAAAAAGTGAGAAAGTTTCTCAAAAGTGAACATTTGTCACAATGGCAGCCATTTAACTTGAAAAAAGTGAAAAGCGAATATTTTAAACAAAGGTGAAAAACAAAAGAAAAAAATAATATCAAAAGTGATCTTAGACAAAAGAAACAAAAGGGAACATTTTAATTTAAAGCGAGTGAACAAAGAAAAAGCAAAAAAATCAAAAACTTCAAAAGCAGTAAGAATGATTCAAAAGTGTGAAAATCTAAAACCTACAACTTTACCTAAAAATCTTTTTCAAGCATTTATTACTCAAAAATGACAATAAAAATATTCAAATATCTTGAAAACACCAAAAACAACATTAGGAAACATCAAAAAGCACAAATTTTTTTGAAAAAGCTCAAAAATCCTATCTCTGTCATCGCCTATCCACAATAAAAATTTCATCCATAGTAAACGAATCATCATCCTTATCCTTTGACAAAATAGAAAAACAAACAAAGCAATATCAAAGCTAGAACTTTCAAGCAAACAATCACAAAGATTTGATCACAAACTAACTAAAACAATACCAAAGCATTAACTACCTATCTATTGATAATTTACCAACAACATCATGAGATATGTCTTAATGAATCCATTCCTATGATAGAAATTATCAACACCAGATAATAGCCCCAAACCAAACAGATATGGAAAGTGGTACAACATTGTTTTATCTTTTTACAGTCTTATCTTTTCAATTTATCTTATTGACTCATTCCCAAGATCTCTCGGAGGATGTCCATAAGGATTTAGAGAGGAAGGAATGAGGGAAATTGTGCGTCATTTTTTTGTTTTCTCTGTTTGTTGGATATTTTTGTGATACTACCATGGCAAATACTTGCTTTATTCTATGTATGGAGGTTGTTTAGAGGTATGTTGTATAGTGGTTGCATGTTAGGCACTTCATACCTCTATGTGTAGCTAGTCCAAAATATTTTAAAACTTCTTACCCATACACTCTAATAGGGTTTCCATATGTTTGGTATGAGCAAGAATACTCCTTGTTTGTCGAGTCAAATTCCATGCAATAGATATAAAGTCGCCTTGGTCATTAATACCCTAGTGCATCATGTCTATTTTCTACATCAGTAAGGATTGTTAAAGATAAGAAGCCTCCAAGCAAAAAAAAAGCAAACTCATCAATGAATAATAATATAAACTATTATTCACTTCTTATTAACATTTTCTTCTCAACATTTCTTCTATCAATCCTTGCACCGAAAATGCATCACATCAGCTTATCAGAAAATTTGGCTCATTATCTAGAATTTTCACCAAATTTCTTGAGGGGGCACCATGCTATCCCATTTGGGGCATACTAGGGGCAACTCTTGCACCTGGGCCATACTAGGGCAACTCCTAAGTAGGAATTTTTTATTATTCTTTGACACAACACTCAAAATTTCATTATATCAAAGAGAGGGAAAATGTAGACACCTAAAATTGTCCTAACTAGCGAACATCACTAATTTTCACCCTTATTCCCTATATGATTAAATAATACATTATTATTATTTAATTATTATCAAATTTTACATTCATCTATTAATTAAGTGATTAAACATTATTTAATTAATTCATCCTCAATCATCAAATACATCAAAAACCCTTATTTCCTCTATTAATTGAATAATAGTACATATTTAATTAATTTTTTTCATCATTTTTTACTAATTAAATAAATTTCATTTATTTTTATTTTTTTTAATCAAAAGGCATATATGCCTATATATTATATTATATTTAGAGATAATAGTTGTATACAAAAGTGCCATATATGGCATGAAATTCAGATTTTCCAACTGGTTTAATTATCATCAAATCATTTCTATCTACCCAGCCCAAAATTCATACTAATTCCAAAAAAACCCTTTACAAGATAATTGCTATATATTATTTTTTATTCTCATTCAATTCTACCACCCTATGCATACCATAAAACATTATCTTCTACATGGACAATAGAGACCAAAATTTGCAGTTTGGAGTCTTTAATTTCCCCTCTGGGGACACTGAACAAAATTTTCATCTTACTCCTCTTGAGCCACCAAAAGCACTTGATTCACTGCCATTGCTTGGGAGTGCACCATGATGTTGATATTTGAGACTTGACGTTGTTCTATGTTTACCCTTTGAACTAGAGGCGGAACACTGACTTGAAGCCCTTGTGGGAATTCATAAGATTTCATGAAAGAGATGGCATGAAACACTTTTATGAATCTCTCAACTTCAACTCTACCTAGCTCAAAGTGATGCCTACCAAGCACAATATTCGGATATCTAGAAGAATCCCTAAGGATTGACAATTTCATGCCCTCATATGCATCAATATATCTCTATTTTTTCATAAGGTAGTGTCGAGGGAATAACCCCCCAATAAAACCATCACATTGGGTAAAATCATAAGTTTGGATAGACTTCAACAGGGCGTTATCTTCAAGATATATTTAATTAACAACCTTGTTTGCAATACCCTAGACTGTATGAAAGATTTCGACTAAATCTAGAAAATTGGAGAGAAAGATGGAAAAAATATTTCAAGGGAATATTATACGCTGGGAGTCTATATGCAAAATATCATCTCCAATCATTGACTTAATACAACCGAGTATGGATGGACAATTTACCTTAAACGCTTATTGCAGTTCCTCCTTTTCAATGCAGCTCGAGAAAGGTAATTCCCATGCATGAACTGTAACTGACACATGGTAATTTTTGGGTTTGTATTCTATCTCTAGCAGTAGAGACAATCGATTACCCTAATTTCCTTTGCACAAATAGAGATTGGCACTGAACACACCCTTGAAGAAGATGCAGATGACACCACCAAACCAACTATTAGAAAAGAAATGAATGCCACCATTAAAGAGGCTAACAGAATTGATATGAATCCAAGCCACCAAGAAGAGATGACAATTTCCAGAGCCTTTCCCCAAACCCTTGTTAATTGTAAATGAGTTTAAGCAAATGCAGATTTAAAGGAATTCTATTGCAAATCACACTTCCCAATTTTTTTTTTGAAATGATAGAACAGGAAGAGGCACGCTTAATATTTTAACTCAAATGACCTTAGCTATTAGAACAATCCTTTGAAATAAATCCATTCCTTCTATAATGACTCTACATTTTCCACCTCAAAGCATAATTCCAGCTAAGTAATGATGATTATCCATGTAAATCTTAACAATAAATCCAACTCTACTTTAGAATGTGTGCACTCATGAAACACAAGTACCGAGTCAATATTTTTTAAGATGGACTTTTCACATTATGATTACATGGTGTACTTGCAAGACAAAAAAGTCATTAGCAAAAATAATGTTTCGATGGCACATTTTTAAGTTTGTACATATGACACTTTGGTGGCACAAGTAAATCTTTCACACAACATTTGTCATCCTCCCCTTGCTTGAAATACATCCTCGTGCTTGGAAAATAATCATTCAATCCCAAGGTTCTACATATGTGTATTTTTCCCGACAATCATGAATGAAACAAACCAACCCTTCATCGACAAATAAGCAACCCAAGCTGACTATATCTTACTTGACATGGCACACACTTATATTTTTCATTATCACCATATTACAAACTATCATGGGCTTTCATGAACATAGTTAACTTGGCTTTAAATATATTGCCTCTTGCATAGCTAATTCTACTAACCCTGGGAAATCCTTTATTTGTATTTCATCATTGATAATATTTATTTCATGAGAATCACATCCCATACCTACTAGAAAATATTCCAATCTATTACCTTCCCTGTACGTATGAGATATTATAAAATCCTGGAAACTATCTAGCAATAACCATGATTTTTTCAAAATATAGCCTAAATTCCAATTATGTATACTTCTTTCTCTACAAGAAATTACAATTAACAGTGAGCCCCCTTCCACGTGCAATTTTGATATCCCCATTTTCAATGCAATCTCCAAACCTATTAGAAGTGCTTTCACTTATGCAATATTATTAGTGCCTTTTTTAAGATGAACTGAAGATGCTTCCAAAACTATACCTTATGAATCTATAATGCAAACGTCTACCCCTGAATTGCTTGGACTGCCCCTTGACGCTCCGTCAAAGTTTAATTTTAAAAAGTATGCTTGTGGGGCCTTCCATTTGATTACACTTCTATCCACTTTTTTATTGATTATTTTATGTAAACTCCCATCAAATGGAAATTTTATTCCTTTCCAATTCTTTAAGATGGCATTAGTCCAATTTGTGAAAAGAGAATTGATTTTTTTTTGTTTTTGGTCAATTTCATTAACCACCTCAGATATTTCCTTTTCAATCTTTGTATTTGTAACATCAAATGATGACTTAATCTTTCAAAAGATTATCAAATTTCATTCCCACCATATGTTCCAAATGAGAAGAGTAGGAATCACATGCCAAATACATGCAAAAAAAGATGATTGATATAAGACAGGCCAACTTTGAAAGAGCTCCCAGAGTGTATTTGGTAGGGGAATAAAAAAATTTAACTTGCTCTTAACATAATCCCAACATTGTTGAGAAAAACTACACTTTAGAAGAAAGTGATATGTTATTTCTAGCACTTCTTTGCATAGCAAACATTTGAAAGGTTCAGTTATCTTCAACTTTATTAACCAATCACTTGTCAAAATTATTTTCCTTAAAGAAAGCCAAGAAAAACTTCCAAACTTGGGTAATACTTTGTTGTTCCATCAAAATTAAAAATCTCTTTGAGGTGGCATGTTATGCATGTATTGGCTTAAGACTGCATACCCTACCTTTACTGAATATGCCCCATCTTTTGATGCATCCCAAACAACTTTGTCTATATTTGCTGAAAGATACACCACTCTTTCTTTAAGCACAATATGCAACTGTTCACACTACTCTATAGTTAGCATGCTTCTTGGAGCACTCTTCCAAACTACTTTCCCTATTAAAGCATCTACGAACTGCACATATTCTATACAAAATTCACCCCAAGCCTCTAATAAGATTGTTCTTACACCATGCAATTCCAAATTGTCTAACATGGGAGGATTCCCATTCCAAGAGTCTAACTAGAACTTTACACTTCTTCCATTGTTAACTTCCCATGTGGAGAAAGATGTAATTAGTTTCCTACAACTAAGCAGAAAATTCCACATAGTAGACCCCTTAGGCGAATCAACGACTGTCATAATTCTTGTTGAGTTCCTATTATCTAAGTACTTGGCTTGCATTATCTTGCACCATTTAGTATTTGTCTTTGAATACATTTTCTATGCTATTTTTCCCCCAAAATATTTGTTCCTACACTAAATATTTTGTATACCTACTCCCCCTTGTTTCTTTCCCCTTGCCAAGCCTTCTAAAGATATTAAAGGAACTTTCTTATGGTCATCATTATTTCCTTTCCAAAGGAAAGTTCTTATAATTTTCTCAATTTCTGATATTACTAAACAAGGAACCTTGAGGACAATGAGGAAATAATTGGGAATTGATGTTAAAACTAATTTTATTAACAAGATTCTCCTTGAAAACGATAACCACTTGGCCTTCCACATCAGAATTCTTGACTTTAGCCTATCAATTACCTTATCACAATAGGATTCCTTGTTTGAACCCTTAAAGAAAGGGATTCCTAAATAATTACATGGCAATTCAGTTTCTTGGAATCCCAATAAGTTCACTGTTTTTTCCTTTATAGCCTCTTTAGTATTGCAGACATATATTTTGGATTTTGTTGCATTAATCTTTTGCCCCGAAGCTAAAGAGTACTTTTCTAAAACTTTTTTAAATTGGTTAGCTTCAGTAATTGTGGCCCTACCAAAGAGGATAGTAATATCTACAAAGAGAGAGTGTGATTGCAATATCTGAATTTGCTAACTTGGCCACATGCCATAAACCTTGATTATGCTTTAGATGAATAAATATGCTTAAAGCCTCTACCATAATGATGAACAAAAATGGTGATTGTGGGTCCCCTACCTAACCCCCTATTTTGCACTGAAAAATCTTGTGGGACTCCCATTAATGAGAACTACAAACTTTTCCCTTGATAAACATGACATTATTTGTCGACGCCATTTTGAAGAAAATCCAAAGTTTGCTAATACTTTATTGAGGAAGTTTCAATCTACCTCATCATATTCCTTCATCATGTCCAATTTAACAATGAATGAGGGCATATTCAATGTAGATATTGTGTGAAGAGCTTCATGTGCTACGATTGCTCCCTCAAAATTCTCCCTCCCCAGAACAAAGCCTTCTTGTTCATGAGAAATAATCTTTGGTATGAGGGGCTACAACCTTTAATATATTCCCTTAGTAAAAATCTTGTATATTGTATTACACAATGATATAAGTCTTTATTCTACAATTGTTTTAGGCTCTTTTACATTCATCAATATTGCAATATTTATTACATTAAATTGCTTAAGAATTGTCCCTTTTCTCCTTGATTCTTTTAGAACCCAAAGAAGATCATAACACAAAAAATCCCAACATTTTTTGAAAAATAAGGTCATCAACCCATTTGGTCCTAGAGCTTTATCTGTCGAGAAGGAGAAAACTACCTTTTTTACTTCCTCTAAAGTGAAAGGTCTCGATAAACTAGCATTATCTTCTCCATAATAAGTGTAGGAATTGCATCAAGAAGTTCCTTTTCGTCTCTTATCCTTTTATCACTTTTGTTTTGAGGGGCAATCAAAAGTTCCAAAAAAAACTTAACACCTTCCCTATTAATTTCTTCTTCCGTTTTGAGCCAATTCCCAGTTGAAATTTCTTGCACCACTTGTATAGCTTTTGCTTCCTTCTTAATCTGCATAGAAGCAAGGAAAAATTTAGTATTACAGTCCCCTTCTTTTAGCCATAATTCTCATGCATTTTTCCTCCAATAATTTCTTCCCTTGCACATAGTTCTTTCCAATCCTCTTGCAACTTTTAATACTTATCATAGAGAGGGGCATCTAACCAATTTTGGATTATGAGTTCATGAACTATTGTAAGCTCTTTAAAAACTAACTCTTTCTAATGTAATATATTCTAAAATACCTTTTTGTTCTAGCCTATTATTTGTTGCTTCACATGCATTAGCTTTCTGCACAGCTGAAATATCATTGTACCTTACTCATTTGGTGCATTGGTCCACCACTGCCTCAATAAGTCCATGAAATGCAGATGTCTAAACCACATGCCTTCAAATTTGAAATATGATTTACCTTTTGGAACAATGATATTTGAAATATTAAGGCATGTCACATAATGATCAGATCCTAGATAAGGAAAAAATTTAGAATCTAGCTTATGATGCAATGTGAACCAATTGGATGACACCAAAAACCTATCCAACCACTCAGCTATTTGCAATAATCCCTTCCTTTTGTTTGTCTAGGTGTATTTTTCGTTAATTGTCATGATGTGTTTCAATGCATTTGTGAGGATAAACATATTGAAGTCCATCATTACTTTGATTTGTGGACTGATTCCTCGACTCTTTTCCTACAAAGAGTCTATTGCATAAAATTTCCTTGCCAAAACAATCCTCCCATCTCCTAGACCACTTATTTGACATGTAATTTCATCCCATAGACCTTTCTTATCTATAGTTGAAGTTGGGCCATATATATTCAGCAACCAAAGATGTAAGTCAAATTTGGTTATGTTTGAAAGCTTCCAGTAGTTCTCATTTTTGTATGGTTTGAAATTTACAACCTTTGGATTACATAGAGAAACTAATCCACTAAATGCGCCTTGAACTGGAGAATGTGTTGATGCCCACTTTTCCCATTTTTGAATTTAAGCTTCATATGTTTCTACTAAAACTTTGTTTCTTGTGAAAGAAAAATATTTGCTCCACAAGAATCTATTCGGTGCTTGATTTGAGCATGTTTGTTAGGGGCATTAATTCCCCTAACATTCCAAGATATGATCTTCAATGCACATGAATAGAATCAAAGATTACTTTTTGCACCCCTTCCTCAATTTGTTCTCTTAGTTTTGTCAGATTATATTTCGTTCCTCTCTTCCCTAGTGATTTCTTTATAACTGGTTGAAAAGGAGACTGTGATAATGAAAGATTCTTGGGAAGATCTAGCTCATCACCCAACTACTCCTTTCCCTAAAATCCAATCTCCCCAAGGCTTTCTGAAAACTTCAGTTGATCCTTCCCCTGTATTGACTCCTTGCACTCTGCATATTCCTACATATTAGGTTGTTCATCATGCCCTTTCTCTACCCCAATTCTATTGGAGGTATCCTCAAACCTGACAATCCCCATTGCATCTATTTGATCGTCACAATCCTAAATTTTTTCTTCCACTACAATTTCATCAATAATTTTTGAACCTACTAATAATAAAATTTCCTCAACTAGGACATCCAAATCATCTTTCTTGAAACCCTTTTGTGAACTTTGTACAAAGCACTGCGTACTCCCTTCAGCCTCATTAAATATATGACTAATTGATTGACCAGGCTCTACAACAGTATCAAATGATAAAGAAGCTAATTGTTCCCTTGTACCATGAAACATTGATTTACTTACAATATCTCCAAGTTGTTGTTCTGAGAGTTGTGGTAGTGATGGAGAATATAAACTTAGAGAGGATCCCAAGTATCTTTTCATCAAAAAATCTATATTATTTCGAATCTTTAGTGCTATGGTAAAAGACTTATTTGGGTTTATATTAACTAATAAATCATAACTTTTACCATCCTCTCATGTTTTCCTTTTAACCAACATGCCTCTGAGCTGGAACGACTTCCTTTCCTTGACCGATTTATGCACTAGAAGCCAATTTAATACCTTGTTCTTTATGATTATAACATGACATAGCAATTTTCTGATAAGGGTGTGGTTTGGTGGTCAAGTTGCTTGGTTGTAGTGACAACCACCAAGGTTCAAAACCTCACTAGGCCAAAGTGCTCGCAAACCTTGTGCCTTCACTGGGCCATTGTGCTCGTAGGTTTGGTAGTTTCTTGTGGTTTCTTGTACCCACTGCATAGCTTCAGTCAAAAGCATTTACCCCTAATAATATGGATGCATTGCACCTTTTTCCAAAAAAAAACATGACAGTAATTTTATTTTCAGACATACTTTCTTGTTGGCTCTTATCATGAAATCCATACTTTGGAGATGAGACCACATTCTTAGAAACACTAGTGGTATGCCCTAAAATATGACATTGTGCACACAGAGTCTCTGAAGCTTCAAAACTATTTTTTTCATCCACATGTCGAATTTAGAATTTAAATGAATATGCCCTGGAAACTCCTTATTTGTATCAATCAATGCACATAATCTTATTGGAAACGAAGGGTTTTCAAAGAAAGAGAGATCATGCAAGAGAAAAATTCCTACATTACTTGAAATTATCTCTATTAAGTTCAACTCCCTATACCTGTGTCCTATAGAGGAAGGTGGATTGATTGGAGCTATGAAGTCCATCCCCCACTATGCAAAAGGTTTTACCTCAAAGACTGGTTGGAGTGGAAGTGCTGCATACTTCTCTCTGGTCACTACAGTCTGACACACATGACAAGTTCTGATGTGGTTGTGTGTATACTTGAACAGTGTAGGCCAATAGTAACCAGCTCTTAGAATCTTGTTTGCTGTAGAAGGCGTTGATCCATGGCCTGTACCATATCTGTCATGAAATTCCAACATCACTCTTTCAAACTCTGCCTTTCCTAGGCACCTTAAGTAAACACCCTCATGATTTTTCTTATATAAAATAGCTCCCTTCAACATGAAACTGTCACTCTTTAAGCGCAATTCCCTTCTTTGTACTACATTAAGATGATTAGGGCATCTATGAGTCAAGAGATAATGAATGATGTCATCATACCATTTGCCAAGAGAAACATCTTCTAAATTGTAACTCTGAGCTATAATATCAGGGCATGTCTTTGTCATTGTCTTTGTAAGTCCCTATCCTCTAACTAGCTTCATGGGTTGAATTTCAATATCATACTCTTGTAGCATAGTTACCCACTTGGCTCTACATTCTCCTAGCTCATTCTGCATCAACAATAGCTTGGCTGCAGGATCAAGGACTATGGCAAAGATTTTGTTTCTGAGGATATAATGCCTAAATTTCTTTACAGCTCTGACTAAGGCATAGGCCTACTTTTCCACACTTGGGTATCTCAGCTCTACATCCTTCAAAGGTGCACTCATTAATGCGATGGGTTGTTCATTTCCTTGGTCTGATTTTTGAGTTAACCTAGCAACATAGGAATGATCAAAATCAAATGAATATATATAGAATGGCTTAGCATAGTCTAGACTTACCAAAATCGGAGCTTCGGCAATAGCCCTTTTTATCTCTACAAATGCTTCCTTTGCTTCTACATTCCATTCAACTTTGGCCTCCTGCTTCAACATTGCATTTAGTGGCTTGACCAATTCTGTGAACCCAGTGATGAACTTCCTCTCAAAGTTGATCTTACCAAAGAATGATTTCATTTATTTCTTGCTAGCAGGTGGTGGGATCTTGAGTATGGCTTCTATTCATTCTGGATCAATTGAAATTCCTTTCTCAAAGAGAACATGCCCCAACAATTTACCCTCTATAACTCCAAAGATGCATTTCTTTGGATTGAGAGATATCCCAAATTCTCTGCATTTCTAAAAACTTTGCACAAATCTGAGATATGATCACCCCTCTTCTTGGAGAAGACTGTCAGATCATCCATATAAATAATTATGCATTTACCAATTATTTCTTTAAAGGAAATTTCCATGGCTCTTTGGAATGTGGCTCCAGCATTAATCAAGCCAAAGGGAATCCTCCTATAGGAAAAAGTGCCCCACTTGGTGGTGAAAGTAGTCTTGTGCTTGTCCTCATACTGCACCATGACCTAGTTGTATCCTGAATAACCATCCAAGAAAGAAATCATCGGAGATCCATTGATAATATGGAGTACTTCATCCAGTGAGGGTACTGGATAATTATCTTTTCTGATGCTTTGTTTAGGTTCCTGAAATCTACACACAGCCTGATTTCATCATTTTCTTTCGTACTCAAACTAGGTTTGCAACCCAAGTAGAGTGCCTTATTGAAAATATGATTCTGGCAAACAATATTTTCTGCACTTCCTTCTATATTATGGGTTATAGTAGAGCATTGATAGGCCTTTGCCTCTATCTAAAAGGTTTTACTCCTGGATAGAGAGGGATACTATGGGTTATGATTGATGTATCATAAGTCTTTAAGTCTTCATAACTTCAAGCTATCACATCTGGATATCTATGTAATGCATCGATGATTCCTTTTCTTTCTTCTAGAGTGCACACTTTACCAATAAAGACATTTTTGACATCATCTTGAGATCCCATATTATATTTGTCACACTGTCCACTTATAGACTCCCTCTTTGCATCCTATTCATGATCTCTGACCTTGTCAAGATCAAAGATTCTCTCCAATTGCACCATTCCTCTGGGAATTGTGTTGGTCTTCAAATTAATTATTCCTTCCAAATCCATTTCTACTTCTTGGAGTTCAGATTCATCAATGATTTGAGAAGCAAAGACATCTATATTTGTGATAAAATCTAAGATATGCTTGTCGTCTTCAAATACCTATAAGTTGGTGACATTGTCTGGTACTGAAGGTACTGGGGTCAGTTCCACTATAAATTTCTTTAATCCAGAAAGGGAAAGAGGTTGTAAGGTACTAGCTACCTAGGAAAGAGAGTCAGCGGTCTGGTTCTTACTTCGTGGAATCAACTGAATATTGAAGTCATCAAGCCCTTCAATGAGATCCCATACTTTGTGTCTATAGTTGGTCATTCTTTTGTCGTGACAAGAGTATTGTCTCCTAACTTTCTTGACTACTAGCTTAGAATCCCCAAAAACTTGCAAGATCTTAACCTTTTTCTTCAATGCCATTAATAGCCCATGGACTAAGGCCTCATATTTTGCTACATTATTCATACAATGAAATTGAAGTGTATGAGCAGCAAAGAAGGTTTTACCTCTTGGACTGATTAGCTCAAAACCTGCCCCAACTCCTTGCTTTGATTTGGACCCATCAAATCTTAGAGTCCAACAACCAACAACTGCAGACTTTCTTGTTGTATCACTTGCACTATTGTTGTTGGATGGTTTTTCAGAAAGCATCGCTCTTTTTCCTCTGGGGTCCTCTTGGACATTCTGGATATTACTTTTGACTAACGGGGTGGGGTTGATACATTTCTGTATTTGTTCCACTGCAGCCTGGCACAAGCAACAGTCCAATTCTGAATGAGAGGCATTATGTACCCTACCGCAATTAGGCAAGAGTAGTTCTCCAATATTCATTTTCCTTCCCAACTGAACCTAATCTTGAATGCACTTCTGAATGAATTCTTGAAAACTATCTAGAAAATCCAAATGACTATCTTTTAGATCATCATTTTCAGCTAGTTCCACCAGAGCTTCAGTTCCACTGGATTTTGTTGTGAGATCAGCAGAAATTGTATGCAACATGAGGACTTCCTCTACATCTGACTCCTCAAGAGGGGTTGTGAGCACATAGTTACCCATACTTACTTCTTATACCAGAATTTTTGTGGAGGTCTTCTGATATTCTATAATCATGTATTTCATTCTGGGTTCTCTTTCAATTCTAATTTGGTTTGGTACTCCCTTAAGAGGAAACCACATGTGCAAGTGATCAGTCAAGACATCCATTTAAGGCCCTGGTAAAGTCTCTTCCCAAGATTAGGCTGTAAGCATCAGGTATGTCAGCTACCTGCTTATTAATGACCTGCTAAATTCTAGGATCAGAAGCAATCTGCATATGAATCATATTTAACTCTCCTACAACATTGACTTATATCCTATCCAATTGTGTAACCTTCTTTTGTGAGTCAGCAGGAGTAATACCCATAGCTCTACAGACACCGAAGGGCATAACATTGGTGGAAGCACTAAAATCCAGCAAATAATTATGCAAATTCTTTCCAAAAATCCAAACAAAAATCAAGAATGGAGGTGTGTCTGTCTTCCCTTGAAACAGAGTTAAGGGAGTATCTACTTGAGCAACCTGAGTTTTCTCTTTTTCTTTTCCCTTATCCCATGGAGGCAGGTGAACCTGATTATGAGTCTGATTTTGCTTTCCTACCAATTGAGAACTAGATGCTCTATTGACACTTTCGTTGACTGATCTATCTTGCGATATGGAATTTGCATTATAAGATCCTAGAACTGCATTCCTAATGGTGGGAACTCTTAATAACTCAAATGTAGATAGGCTTACCTTTAATTTTTGGAGTTCCTCAGCAACATACATGGCCAATTGTTCTTCACTTAAATTAGTAGGGGTCTCCTTTGGGTATTCCATCACCTTGTCCTTGTTTGCATCAACACCTCTCCCTTTTGGAAGGTCCATGTGTCCTTGATTCTGAGATAAATATTTCCTGTACACCTATGAAAGTGATAGATTATTGCTAGCATTAGGATCTGGAGGTGTGTTGAATTTGTTTGGTGGAATGGAAGTAGTGAAGGGGCCTCTAGCCTGTGGACGTCTATGTGGCAATTCCCTCAAGTCATACTTCTTGACAAGTCTATGGAAGGTATGTACTTATTTAACAAAATCCTCTTCCTCATCCCTAGGGCCGTTGTCATTTACTAGATTCTCATCAAATAACTATGTAATTTCATCTCCATTACATACCTGGTCTACTTCTTCCTCCAACTAGTCCGATTCCTCCTCAAGTACATTCTCCTTAGTGGAAAAGGAGCATGATTCAGTACCAAACTGGTGAATCATAAGGAGTCTAAGGCACAATTTCCTGACTGCTTGCATTGTTCTCCACTTCATACTGAAAGATTGATGCTGTCATTTGGAATTCTTGACAATCTAACACAGAATGTTGATTTGTTTTATGGAGCCTACACTATCCTGATAAAGCAACCTCAACTAGATATACACCATTAGGAGGCTTCTCTTGATTATTTGGTTGATTGATAGGCTGATTAACTGGTTGATCCAATGGAGTGGGGACTCCTCCATTGTTAGGCCATGTATTCCAAGTCTTGTTATGTCTTGGTTGTTGCCTCTTATCGAACCCTTGTCCACCACCTTGCCCTCTGTCAAAGTTCTGGCCTAAGGATTGTCCTTTATCATAGTTCAGTCTTTTGTCATTATTATACCCTTTGTCATTATTGTATCCCCTATCATTTTTGTATCCTCTTTCATTGTTGTATCCTATTTCATTGTTGTATCCTCTTTCATGATGTTTCCCTCTGTCAAAGTGTTGTCCTTGTGGATTTTCTCTCTTATGATTAGACTGCATATTTCTCTGAGTAGCTTGCAACTAACTGTTATGGTTCCTCAAGTAAGTCACCTCCATATTCAGCTTCTTTACTTGTTCAAACAATTCATCCAGTCTCTCCTTGTCAGTATTATTGTATGGAGGTTGATTCGCATTATTCTGGGAATACCGTATTGCAGCATTGACATTCAGTGATTGGTTCAAGACTTCAGAATTATGTAGGTATGGGGGATAGCTAGCCTGAGGCTATATATGCAGAGGTTGATTCACATTTTGTTGAGGGTAACTAATTGTGGGTGAAACTTGTCTCAGGTCCTGGGTGAGGGACTAGAGGCAACTGAGGTACCAGATTCATAACAGGAGTATGGTTGGAAAGAGCCTGGTTGAGAGTTGGAACTTGTCCAGGGTGAGCAACGGGTCCTAATGAGGGTAAAGGCCCAGGAAAATGTTGCCTTAAAGCAGTGCTAACCTTCACAGCCTCTACATATGCATCAAGTAGATTAGCAAGAGGGTTATTACTTCACTTCATAAAGGTAGATGTCAGATTGTCAAGTCCTTCATAATAGACTTCTAAAGCAGTAGGCTCATCAACAACATAGAGGTTGTAGTCTGGTATAGGAATGATGAAACCCATTTTTGAAGGACCCTATAGGCTCATTGACCTCTCTCTTAACATTAGTGAACTAACAGTAAAGCTCATTGGAACTAATGGGAATTCGAAACTTCTACAAAAATGTAGTCTCTAGCTCAGTCCAATGTTGGATAGACCCAGTAGGTAAATGATTGTACCAATAGAATGCATCCTCTCCCAATGAATAAGGAAAGAGTCTAAATGCTACATCCTCATGGTTTATCCCTCTATCCTTAAGGCTAGTTTGAAAAATCTTGATGTGTTCCTCAGCGGTTCTATTGGGATCATTGACATGGAATTTTGAACAAAAGTGTTCAGGGTTTTTGGGCATAACATTGTAATTAGCAAAACTCAATGGAGATGGGTTATTAGCTAGGAAAGCCATTGGTGGAGGTAGGGGTGGTAATGGCTGATTTATGACTGGCTAAGGTTGTGGAATAGGAATGTCCTCAGACTTGGATGAAGATGAACTTGATGAGGATGGGGAGGATGGAGATGATGGAGGTGGATGGGATGATGATGATTCTCCCCTTCTATTGGTCTGTCTAGACCTAGTAGGGTATGGTAATTCCTGAAATTCTTCCTCTCCTGGAGCAGATCTAGTTCTTCTTTTGAATCTTTCAGGAGAGATAGCATTCAAAAATTGATCCATCTTGCTTATTCAGGCCATCCTTCTAGCGCTAATCTGTTGATGATGTTTTCTGCACAGCAACAACTCAAACAGAATATGATATCCTATCTCTCTTGAAAGGTAAATCTCTATCAGCAAGCCTCAAGAAATAACCCCAAGGTCTCTAATGTTAGCTCTTGACAATGCATAAACAACTCAGTGATAAATGTGAAAATGTTGGTAATCACAATGAGACCTTACTACAAGAAAAATATTGAATCTCTAATTATCAGATCTAGCAATATAATGATACTTCAATTCTAAATTTAACCCAAATGATAAAGAAATAACAAAAGATATAAGGTTTCAAAGAGATCACTAAGATTAATGCTATTCCTAAGTTTAACAATGCAAATGAAAAATACTTGAAATGGACCAATCCCCCAAAAGTGATTTCTACTTGACCCAGATGGATCTGCAATCTTATAGAAACAGTGCAATCTTCTAAGGTGTTAAGATTTTCAGATCATGAAAATTCATTCAAACAATCCTATTGCAATCAAAATGAATAAACCCTCACAATTGAACTAAGCACAATGAAAATAAAGTCCAGGCTAACTTTGCAAAGAAACTAACAATCAGTTGGTTGTGAAAAGTGTGGACCAAGGATTGTTGTAACACTTCAAATATCAAATCATAAACATCATTGAATCAAATCTAACTCTAAATATCAACTTTCCTCAAAGAAATTTGAAAGATAGAAGAACAAGAACCATGCAAGATAAGAGGAACACAAGTATGGCACCAAATCACAATGTCATTACTTGCATTAAATTATCCACTGTAACAACAATTCTAGCTTTTTGTTACAATATTTTCTTGAGAACAACTACTTGCTAACTCTTGCTCTACTTAATTCACTCTAACTAGCTCTCTATTTGTCTTATCTATGTCTATACTTCTTAACCTTTATAGATGAGGCAAAATGCCAAATTTATAGAACCCCCAAAACATGTCGGCCTAGTTAGGGTTTTACCATAATAATAAGGCACAACAAGTCAGCCAAGAGAAATTCAAAATGAAATAAAATATGCATTAAATTCATGAACTTCATCCAGTTTGGCTTGGGATCTCCAATGTAGCTTGGACCAATGCATGTCAAAATAATAGGGAAGCACAAATCTCGATGTAGCCCATCATTAACTACCTTACCCTTTGTCTTTATTCTGATCCAACATTTCATGCACCTTCAAAAGCACCCCATCCAAGTCGGCCACAGGTGGTAAAGGAAAAACCTTAAGTCGACTCTCAATTGATGTAATTTCTTCCCTTGATTGTTTCACCGACTTATCCCACTCAACCTTATAAGTTAGGTATTTATCAATAACAGCAATGTAGGTGGCCACATCATATAACTGGTGTTTAGAAATAGACTCATCACTGACCAGAGCATAAACATCATTCCACCACTTCCTCAACTATTCTAAACTCAAATATTTAGGGGCGATCTTCCTTCTCCCTGTCATAATATCAAAGAAAGCAATGCAGCCATTATAAACACCAGTTAGGGTATCATCAAATTTTCTCCTTTGTTTGTATATCTTCTTTAGAACCTTTTGCCTGATCTGCAATGCTTCAAACCACTCCCAAGGTTCAACAGCTCTGGAGGAAGGGGGAATTTTATCACTTATAAGCTTATCCTTAGTGTACTCCATGATGGTTTTGGTTTTTTGCAGTAGGAGATATGTATCTTCTTTGTCCTAAGCAAGTACTTCTTTCAACCAATCAGTTTCCCTCATAGCATCCTTTCCAAATGAAAGAATGTCCCTGATAGCATCATTTCCTTTTGTTCGCACTCCATGCAACCAATTTGCAATAGCAAGAGTGGAAGCCTTCATCCTCTCAAGTTTGGCGATAGTTTCTTGGGGTAAGGGATTCGTAGCAAAAATTGAGGGATTAATAGATTGCAAGGGATTCATCAGATCCTCCAAGCATTTCCTGAGTTTTTCATTTTCCCTCTTTAGCTCCTGCTTTGTTTGAATTTCTTTCCTCAATCTCCCTAGGATAACTGTGCTAGAACCCTAATAATCTTCAATATCCTACTCAATAGAAGTGGGCCCCAAATTGAAATTCTGCACATTGTAGTCTTTTGTAGATACCTCATCTCTATTCTTATCCGAAGCAGGGGATGCAATGTGGACAACTCTATTACTCGCATCATCTCTTTCAATCCTTGAGATGACCTTAGCCTTCTTCTTACCCTTGTCCTTTCCAATCTTGGCCAACAACTCATCCTAGTTCAGTGGAATATCTTCCACAAAAAACTTGTTTTTTCTTTATCTCCTTGTCTAACCACTCTGGAACAGTGGATTCCAACTGCACTTCTCTTTGTTTCTCCTCTTCCTATTGATCTTTAGGCACTTCCTCATTCAAACCCTGCTTCTCAAGAACTTCTATCTCACTTTCCTTCTCTTCAGCATGTTCCTCCTTGTGCTCACGTGACATAATCTTTTCTGCTTCTTCTTCTCTTGGAGGTGATTTAACCTCTTCAGTTCCAACAGGTGACTCTGCATATGCAACCAAGGGAGACTGCATTAACTTTTCTACTTCTTCTTCTGCACTGTAAAGGTCACCCTCATGAAATTCCTCTCCCACAGTATCTGGATGATCTTCAGCCTTCCCAGATTCACCTGGTTTGCTTTGATCTTCATGAGAAGAAGGAATATCATAATGTTGCCCCTCATGAGAAGTAACTAGAGGAGGGTCCACCCTGGGCACACTATCCTTAAAGGAAGGAGTCCTTGACCTCCTTGTATAAACTCGTGCCTTTTCTTCTAAACTCTCCACATCTACCACCAGTGGAGCAACTTCCTCTCCCATATTGGAGCTTTCCTTTTGTGATATTCTCACAATTATCCTTCTCTTAGGCACAGGAACATCGACCTCAGGAATTTGCTTTTCAATTTCTTTTTGTTCAAACTTCTTAGTCCTTGACCTTTTCTTAGCAATTAGATTTTTTCGTTTCTCTGTTTCTTGAGATTCCTTGCCTTGAACACCTTTAATCCTAATCTTGAAAGGAGAATCCATCTTTCCTTTTCCCTTAGGATCTTGCTTAGTTGACTGTTCGAAAGTGGAGTGAGGGTCCAAATATCCCATTAGATCATAGGTGCATTATACACCTTCATTTTCCAACCCCCACATTTTATGCTTTAGCCACATTCTGGTAAACTTGGTGATTGGATCCATCAACTATTTTAGTTCTATATTTTCTTCCTCTAACCAATCCACATCACCAATCTGTCTGTCCTTTACCATCTCATAAGCATGATCCTGAATCAAGTCCCCATCATCTTCCAGTTGATCAGGGACTTCTCTTACATTATATAATTAGACTGACTCAACTGGAAGCCGGGAAAAATTCTTCTTTCTTACCTCATACTCATCGTTGCAATTAGCCCAGTAGTCTTCCAGATCAACCTTATGGCTATACTCTCTACCGGCCTTCTTTTGGGCTTCACCTATTATATCAAATCTGGACCTCTTGGAATGGAAAGATAAACCAAGGGTACTCATCTCCTCCTCTGAAGCTTGGGCAGAAATAATGGAAGGACACGCCTCTCCAATGCCAATTCTCAAGGGGAAGTCTCCACTGAAACCAGTCTTATGCTTGTCCCTTTTAACAATGGCATCAAAGTCACATATTTGTCGAGTGACTTCCGGAAGTATGATATGATCAGTGGGATACCTTGGAAGTTTTTATGGAGCCCTTTGATATCCATCAACTTGGATGTATGAGAAGGTTGGGAATTGAATGAACCAAGCACCATATTTTTTAATTAGCTCCTTAGCTTGGTATGAAATCCTCACATGCTCTACTCCCTGCAGCAACCTGGTGATATGCATGGTGAATGCATCATTCACCCTCCTGTAGCTCAAGCTTCCCAAATGCAACTGAGGGTACACCTCATAAATAATATCATGTCCAAAGGTGCCCCTGGTACTCAATCCCTTGTAAGGATGAAACCTTGCAAGAGCATAGGCCAAGTATGAGGTCATTGTGAAGGTCTGGGTCTGCAGCACATTGGACAACTGCTCATGAATCACTCTGCTAATGACACCTGCCCAATGGTAGTCAGTCTTCTCTTGTTCCATCCTCATGATTACATGGCACATCCAATTCTCAAACATTCCAGCATTCTTTAATCCAACCACCCTGCTAAGAAGAGTGATGGCATCATAATACTCCTTTTTGAACTTTGAATAACTGCTTAGGTGGTTTGGAATAATGAGACTTTAGCTTCTCCAGCCAAGAATTGATAAGCTACTGAGATTTAATAGTTTGTTCCTCATAGTACTCCTTGGCTGCTTCCATGCTAAATGCCACCACATGAGATCTATATGACATATCAAAAATCTGAGTAATGGAGACAGGATTCAAATTTTCCACAATCCTCCCTTGAGGACCAATTATTCTCTGTCTATCACTATCATAGTGTCTGGCACACTCAAGGACCAGCTCATAACACTACACCATGGAGGGGAAACTAGCTACATGCGCCAACCCTGATTCTAACATTCTCCTAGCCACCAGAGGAAGATCCTTCACTGCCATTCTACCTTTGAACTCCTCATAATCCCATAGCCCAACATTGGTATCTGTTACTTTGAACCAAATAGAAGTGATCTTACTCTCTGGCATCTTGCTCTTCATGTCCATCTTTATTCTTTTTGCTTCAGATATGGAAGATCCCTCCATGTCACCCTTAGCCTTTCCAGTAGTTACCTTGCTAGATTCAGCCTGTACTTGTCAAAGGAAACATAATAAAGATCACACCAACAAAGGTTAACCAATCAAAATCATCATTAAATCATATTAAATCCCATATAGAATGATCATGTTAAACTTCAGGTTTCAAGACCATCCACAAAATCCAAGCCAAGGAGGAATTTCAGAGAATTTCGGGCCAGACGGATTCTAGTGGAATAAACAAGAAAACACCTATTAGCAATTCAATCTGATCATTATTAATCAATAAATAGTCTGTGAGATCTAAAGATAGCATGAACAAATCATAAAATGCAGTCATTCATTAACACATCATGCTACTTCATATTCTTTCATATTTCAACAAATTTTGGGAAAATCCGCCAGGGATGGATTTCTGTGAAGGAGGAGACACTTTGTAAAATTCAAAAAAATTGGGGAATGAAGGATTTTGGGAAAATTCGAAGCCGAAGGGAATCTACAGATAAGGTAAAACTCTGAAATTATGTGGATTATGGGAAAACGAAGGGAATTGGGAAAATCTGCCATAATCAAAAAATCTGCCAGAGACGAAAAAATCTCGGACTAAGGACAAAACCCAAACTACGACACTAAATCACGATTTCGCCTAGATTGATGAATCAATTATAAATTTTGAGAATCTAGGCCTAAGACAAGTTTGGTATGGGCCTTCCATAGGTTTTTTTATAATTCTAGGCCAATTCGAAAGCATACTAAAGATAAATGGTGATGCCCTAAATCAAATTCTATGAACCCGCCATTAATGCACAAGCAAGCTCAAGATTCAGGTATTTCAATTGCTAATTGACTACTAGGGGAAATCACGACTCTCAAGCAAGTCTCCTCATTATGAAAAGAAACAAAAAAATTTGAAAATTACTTGGGATACCATAAATCAAACAATGTTATGCAACCCTAGCCATGAAAATGTTCAAATAATGTAGAGAATTAAACCCCAAACAAACCAAAAATGCCAAGGCAATGCTAATCATTCATCAATTAAAATCAAGGCCATTGAATACATACCATTTGACGCAACAGAAATCGGATGAGGCAGCAAATACCAATTTAATGGTGCCCAACAAAGACAATCAACAACAATGCTCAAGAAATCACCACTTGAATCAAACAATTCAAACTCAACACTTCAAATCCAATCAAATACTGAAAGAGAAAACTCTAAGAATGCACTCCTCATCTCAAACGATGGAAAACAATAAGCATAATGGTGCAAAATTCATTGGAGATTGGTTAAATACATCCCTCAAAGCTCGTACAGATGACATTTAATGCAGTTGACAAGACAGCCAGGAAAATATGGGAACCCAATGATAGGATGGAATCTGGAAAAATATGGACCTCACAGAATTTTGCGAAGACTAAAAATCTCTGAACCATAGTGCTCAACCAGAGTCTGAGCAGGATCCAGGAAAATCCAGTTGGGGCGAAAAGTCCCGAACTTCAGTGAAAACCCGAACTTAGCTCAAAATTAAAGATCTTAAATGAATAACTAAGGAAATAAAAATAAACATTTAAGTTCTTTCCAAAACAAGATAAAACCTCAAAATGAAAGGGCCAAGACACCAAAAACCAAAGCGAAAGAGGGTCCCTGCTCTCAGCGGGGCGTGAGTGCAAAAACTGCACAACACTTAGCACTATGAGAAACTGCATGTTGAAGATGAACTACCTCATGTGATTTAGTGTGATCACTTTCTCACTGGATTACATCATTCTTCCAATTGGAAATCCCATTACAATGGAAAAGTGCATCTTTTGGATTGAAGGTACCCCCTCTTACTTGTAAATCTCTATCAAGTGTGAGATGAAGCATTGCATGCAGTTAATTTTAGCATTTAGTCGAATGGAGATCTCTTTCACAATCTTAGTAAAATTGATCCTAAAACTCTGAGCCACTTTTTCTATGCCCTCTTATTTCTTGATTTTGCCTCTTCGTGGGTGCATACTATCCTCTACACAAATATCAAAAACCGGTTGCCTTCTTTTTTCCAGATATCTAATAGGATGAATCGACGGCCAATTAGGTTTTCTGAACCTGTGCCTAACTAGAACCAAATCATTTGTTATGTGTTTCCTCTGGGTTACCAGTGGGATCTCGATAATGATTCCACCTCCTATCAACACCTTGGCGACCATGAGGACCTAGAGATCTAAACAAATTTGGGGCATAGTAATTGCTCTGCCATTTTTTCTATACTTGTTGCTCTGCCATTTTTATTAATATGTATGAATTATTATTAAATTTAATTTATTTAATAAAGTCCTCATCTAACTTTATTCCTCTTGATTAATTAAATAACATCAATTATTTAATTATGTTGCTAATTCACTTTATTCCCCTAAATCAATTAAATTATTAAAACACAATATTTTAATTAAATCACTTTCCCCTAAACTTCAATAATTAAATAAATTATTCAAAACATTAATCAAAAGGTCAAATAAAATAAATACAACTTTTTTTGCAAAAGTCAAACTTGATTTGCACGTTCAACTCAAAAGGATTAATTAATTAAATCAATTAATTAATTATCGTCACCCACTTTCATGATTGAGAAAATTATGATCCCCCAATTGCTTGATTTGACTGGCTGACTGATCCATTTTTTTCTAATAGATCAATCTATTATTCAATCCCACAGATTATTCAATCTATTTCTCCAATCACACCGATTATGTAATCAAAATCTATTGATTATTCTTATCTATTTCCTCTCAACATCTTTCAACAATTGATCAAGATATTCTACTACATGATCTTGAGTGTTCATTTTGAAACAAAAATTCTATATAACAACCATCTTCGTCTTGAAAAATGATCAAAGAATCAACATCATTTACATGATGAAGTAATGCAGAAATCACAATCAACCTTTTGAAGCTTTTACATACATCTTTGATCAAACATCTCGAATATTTGAAGCTTTTGTATGCACAAATGGAGACTTCGTATTGATACAACAAACAATCCAACATCGTTGTGAACACACTTTGACATGGTATGGTAATGCTACTTTTATAAATTCATGTTATGTTTTCTCTTTTGATTTCATTCTTTGAATTTGTTCTTCATAGTTTCATTTCATGAGTAATGGGTATGAATCATAGCTTTTGTTTGGATTAGATTAGTTTCAATTTAAGCATTTTTTTATCTCTTTGCATCTTATTGATTTCCCCCTTACACATTTGGCATGCCCAGTGGGACCTCAGTCCTTAGCACTAACATTTTTGTGAGTTCATTGGAGCAATTACAAGTTTTGAAATGTAGTTGCTTTTCTAGAAACTCTATTGACATTTTCTTTCACGCATAAGCTATAGGATTTTGACAGGGTCACTATTGCACTTTTTTAATTGCTTTTGCACCTTTTTCAACTTTTTTTTCACTTTTCTAGGTCGCTTTTGACATAACAGGGTTGTTATTGACTGGCAATTATGACTTTTATACCCTATTTTCAAGCGACCATATCTTGGTCATATGGAAAGTATTTTTTAGTGTTTTTTTTTAAATGGGATAGATCTTCATGATCTTTGCAATGGTGTAGGTGGATTTTGGTTTTTGTATAATTAAATTTTCCATTCGTGCACATAAAGTCAACTTAAATTGCAATTTGGTCTAGGTTGTAAGGTTTTTATGCTTAATCAATTGTCTAACCCTAACATTCGATTATGTGTTGTGTTTTGAAAATTTCTAACATATTTTTTGAATCTCTTGTAGGATTTATGGCACATCTTTTTATGAAGAAAAACTAACAATTTTAGTGCAGAGGAGGCAAACAGTCCAAGTTAAAAAAATTCAGAGGCTTTCTAGTTTAAAAAACTTTAAATTTGGTGCTTAAAATGAACCCCAAAACTTGCACATTTTCAATTTGTTGCTCTAAAAAGAACATTCAAAAATATTTCTAAGTTAGAATAAGATTTCAATTTGGTGCTTTAAAATGAAATTTCAGAAGCTTCCTAGATTAGAAAGCTTTAAATTTGGTGCTTAAAATGAACCCCACAACTTGCACGTTTTCAATTTAGTGCTCTAAAAAGAATGTTAAAAATATTTCTAGTATAGAAAAGATTTCAATTTGGTGCTCTAAAAAAAATGTTCAAAAGCTTTCTATCCTACGAAAACTTTTTGATTGGTGCTATAAAAAGAACCCCACAAATCCACATGCTTTCAATTGGTGCTCTAAAAAAGAATTTTTACAAAGCTTTCTAGATTAAAACAAACACTTTGTTTTGGTGCTCTAAAAAATGTTAGCTTTCAACCAAACGATTTCAATATGTTGACTAAACAATCAATTTACTTTTGTTGACCAATTAAAGCAAGGCTTTAGAAACACATCAATTGGTGATTAAAATTGGACGAATACTTTTTGACTTTGCATATTTCTATCTCTTTGTCTAAAAGCCAGGATGCTTCACTTTAGAGCACATAAAAAAGAACAAATTGCTATCTTGTACACACTTTATTTCATTTTTTTGGATAGCGTCACTCAAGGGGCTTAAAAATAACATTGCAATGAAGTGTATACTATGTCTTCCATTTGTGGAAAACTAAAGTGTATATCCTCTCCCCTCACATATTTTTGGTGATCGTGGGTAACGAAAATCATTTATGAGATTTGCACTTGTATTTCAAATTTACCTTAAAGAGTGGGCTTGCTATGAGACACATCCCGCATTGGAGAACTCATAAGCAAGGTCTCAAAGCATGTTTACTGGTGGGCTATATCGAAGGTTGTGAAATTGTAAGAAAGTAGCTTCAATCAGGGTCGGCAACAAAATGCACCTAATCCCATGCCTTAAGTGGAATTGGAATGGTTAAAGAGCCTTAAGTGGCCAATGGGTGAGTTTTGGATGTTCATGTTCATAGTTTATTACTAAGAGCCATTGTTGTAGAAGCCACCCCTTTTAGCCAAAAACATTCTTTGAAAGCGGTGCATCAAAAATTTGATTATGAGAAGTTACATACCAAGTCTAACATATGGTTGAGATTAAAACACTCTTCCATATGTTGCATGTAAAATCATCCATTCAGGGAATGAGGTAAGCCCATTCTAAAAGGACATTTCCATCCCTAGGGTGTAAATTGTTTTCACAAAATTTCCAAAAAAAATCGGCTACTTTGAAACATCAAACATTTGGTTGAATTAAAATGAACACATCAAAACAAGCATTAAACATGATTATCAAACTTCAAACCCTTTTGACTTAGTGCGAATCCTTTGAAAAGAGCCCTATATTTGTACTCCTTAAGGATATCTTAAAACAATATCCCTAAAGGTTTCTAGATATTTAGGCTCGGCTCACATTTCAAGTTGCATTAAGAATGAAGTTAACATTGGAAACTATGAATTTAGCATTTCAACGAGCCCACCAACTTTGATATTTTTGGAAGGAAACATGTTTAAAGTTGTAGATATTTACATTCAAATAGTTTTGATTAATGTGTTGCATGATATCACTTGCCAAAATCCCAAATCAATTCAAGAAAAGTCATCCAAAACAACAAAATTTATCCAAATTGTTGCTAATATAGAAATTGGGAAACAAAACTGAATAGAGGTCACCTTTGCTTCTATTTTTGCCACGCTTGACCAAAAACTGGCCATATTTGACAAAAATCTTCCACCTTTTCTCTTTGTCTTATGACAGTTATTGATGAAAACCTACCACTTTTGAAAAATTGAGCACACCTGACCTAAATATTGCCACAGTTCACCTTTTCTATGTTGCACTTGACAAAATTTTCCAATTGCACTTGAAAAAAATCAAACCACTTTGGATCAAAATAGTTGCTTTTTCCTGCACTGTTTACTAGATAGAAAACTTGAAACAAAAGCCACTTTTGAAAAATCTTACAACAGTTGCCTTTCAAATCTGGCCGCACTTGTAAAAAATTTGGCCACTTTTGATATAATTTGTCTTTTTTCCTCCAAATTTACCACTTTTTCTCTATTTTCTAGTGAAAATCAAAAAACCAATATGAAACTGGTTATAAATCTTGTTGAATAAAATAGTTAGATTCCCAAAACAAGTCATCAATCTACATCAGTCCATCATCCATTTACAAAATAAAAAAAACTTGAAATATAGCTTTAAAGATTCAAAAATGAAACAAATTTGGATTATTCCTTCACTCAAAATTCTAAGATATCAACAGTTGCTTGGACCTCATGGCTAGTTCAAGTAGATTCTCTACAACATATCCTCTAGAAAAGGAAATGAAATATCAATCCAAGTTATCAATTTTTTTGAATTCCAAAAATTTAATGTTATCCAAAACATCACTCAAACCTTAAGGTCTTGAGAATCACGAAGAACCATAGCGGAACACCAACACCTTTTTTCCCAAAGTTTATCTTTCATCACATCATCCATATCATTCATCTTATGACCATTTGGCATCCAATTGCTCCAGGTCAACAACCAAACCTTATGACACCTATCATACAACCAAACTTTGAGAAAATTAAGGGTGAACAAATAGACATTATCAATAGTTTGAGGAGCTTCATATTCGATACAAAGGAAACATGCAACCATAAACATGTCAATCTATTACCCAAATCTAATTCCACTCTATACAAACATGGGGATATCATATGCTGCAAATGTCAATGATATATCAACAATGGATTCTCCTAATCAAGGTTTTGGAGCATCTTGTCACATGGTTGATTTCAATCAAAATCCTCATCCATATCAAAATCAATCTTATCAAGGGTTTCAAAATCACCATCAAGGACTAAATCTAGAACAACAAATTTCCATAAATGAACTTGAGAAAAAGATTGAGGAACTTGAACGAAGTCAAAATATGACATATCACCAAAATCATGTTCAATGCCAAGACATTGCATATCAACAACAAAAAATATCATTCCAAAAACACCTCAATATCTACATCAACAACACTTCCAATATCATAAAAACATTCATTCATATCAAAATAAAGTCTATTTCCACAAAATCAAGTGAATCAACAACATCAATGGTCACAAAATCAAAATCAGATCACCCAACATCAAAATCAAATCCATCAACAATATCAACCCCCAAATCAGCAATATCCACATAAAAAACATCATCAAGATCATCAATCTCAAATACAACAAGCCTCACAATCCAACCACACTACTAAATGTAAATACACTCCTTTAGGGGAGCCAATTGAGGGACCTATATTAAAAAAATTAGTCAATGTAAAACTTATCACACTTCTAAAATCGCCACGAAGTGGTGAGTCTACCATCAAATTCCCATGGTACGATGACAAGGCCTATTGTAAATACCTTGGAGTAAAAGGCAATGATGCATCAAAAAAATTTACATTCAAAAATCTCATCCAAAACCTTATTGATAAAAAAGAAATAGCTATTGAGGACAACATTCAAGATCTAAATACCAATGACAACATTGACAATATCTCAACCTCAAAAGTTGAAAACAATGATCATGATCTATCTGCCACTTATCACATTGAAGAATTATTTACCTCTCCTAGTGAAAAAGAGGACATACATCAAGAATATTTTCCAAATAATGATCAAAATCAATCACCAAAGTCTAACACTGATTCAATTCAAGAAATCTTATCATTTGATCTCATGGTTGAAAACATTAACAATATCTCAAATGGTGAAAACAATGATCAAGATCTATCTACCAAAGGTCATGTTGACAAGGTATCTACATCATCCAATGAGCAAGAGGAAATACATCAAGAATTTAATCCCAAAGCATGAACAAACTCAATCACCCAAGTCTAGCAATGATCCAGTCCAAGATATATTGACATCATCCAACCTCATGGTAGTACATATTGATAATCAAGAGACTCTTAATCCAACACTTATACCCAATGTAAAAAATTTAATCCAAGAGCTATCACACCCATATGTCCACATTTTGAGGAAATCCAAGGATCCTTTACAAGCAATCCCTTCTTTAAAATTGATCCATGTTAAGAATGTGACCCAAATCATATCAAAGATAAAACCACACAAAGTCAATATCAAGAATCCCCTATCATCAAAATATTTCAATGACTTGGAAAATATCTTCCAAGACATCCAATGTTTTCCAAAAGAATAAATCCATACACCAAGCACACATACATCTACCTATGATATGCTTACACCTAATGGACAAGTAGATGATCTTCATCCAAAACAAGAGCCTCATACTCTTAATGTCATTACCAAGGAACAAGAGTATCCTACTCTTAACATCTTTACACATGATCAAAGCATGAGATAACCTATAGACATATCAAAAAGGGATCATGAAGAAGGCTTCTACATAAGTTGTGAATCAGAAACATCCTATGAAGGAATATCAAAAATGAATCATGAGGAATACTTTTATGTGGATAGTGAATCATCAACACCTCTTTAGAAGCATTAAAATATGATATTTCACAAGATCAAGCCAAAGATATCAATCAGGAAGTTATACCATATATGGAGGATCCTATTAATTATAAACTTGGGCCACTTAGCTTTTTTAGGGAAAGTTATCTTATCAATGAAGAAGTTATCACCTTTGAAGATCCATGACAAAGAAAAGAAGGATTATCACCTTGTTTTCAAGGTAAATCATACCCTACTACAAATAAAAAATTTCAGCAAATGAATTATCAAGGAAAAGGTTTAGGCCTACATGAACAGGGTATCCTAGAACTAGTGCAGATTATTGGCAATCCTAAGCATCAAGGTCTTGGTTATTCAACAATTAAGGGATGTAAACATATTAGTGATACCTCTATAATATTGGGGGCAACGTTATCTAACACAAACATCAACATAAAGAGCATGAAGGGTCCTTATGATGAAACCACTACCAATGCTACAACTAGCCATATCATGAATCATCATCCATGTATTTTTCCACCCTCTAATTAGGACCAACAACAAGAGAAAAATCTATATCAAAGAAAGGAACAATTCATTGAAGAAAAAGAATTAGTAAAACAAAATGGACAAAACAAATTCAAATGGATACAAAAGCAACAGAAAGAAAATCATCCCTATCAAACTCCATTGGTCAAAGAAACTATGGGGAAAAATCAAAAGGGAAGTTCATCCATCAAAAACATCTGGTGATACAAAAGAAAGCATCAAAAGTGACCTACAAGGTATATCAAGACATTGGTCCCAATCGAATTTCTATATCCACCCATCATTGCTCATAATCCCAAGTTTGGAGAGTCAAAGATTCCAAACTATCAACTCATCCATCTGAATTTCATATCTCAACATATTTCACCATCCATGATATCCAAATCTCACATTGACCATGTATTTCCAACAACTCTTTATCATAAGGATTCTAAGGGTACTCTATCGTGATGGGCAGATCTAGTTAAGGTTAACTCTGGTATCAACAAAGAAGACAAGAATTATCAGGGGTTACATTCAAGAGCTCGTATCTTAGCAAAACAACTCATCCAAGTGGGATACCAGTGGCATGTCATGACAACAACAACACCCATATCAACACCAATAGTTCCTACATCAACAACATTAGGTGGTTCAACATGAGAAAAAAATTTGTCACCATGATGAAAATTTGGTAAACAAACATCTTGTGTGACATCAAAAGAAGAAAAAATCAAGAAAATAGCCAAGAAAAAAATTGTCCTCTAGTGAAAACCACTATGTTGGCGCTTTAGACAAGTTCCATGATGAAAACCTAGAAAAAAAGAATCATGTGTAGAATTGAGCATCTACGTGCACTATTTCAAGTGGAAGCATCTATCTTATCCATAATGAACCATTCGTCCAGTCCATTTTTATCCAAATCCAACTTATTTTGATCTTGACAAATTTTTTGTGTACACTTAACACTTGCTTATGGAAAACATCTTGACATGGGTCACTATCATTGATCCTATCCTATCCAACATTATTTGAGCCATGAGGAATTGTCCGAAGTGGCATACTCTATCCAAACATAGTATCCTATCACAAGATAATCCATCACCTACATTGCTAAACATTGGGGGCAAGTACTTACATCTCACTTTAGAATAAATCTTGATCTATGTCTTCTAACACATAGTGTGCACTAGGAATTGTCCCAACAACAACGTATACCACCAACACACTACCAGAGTAACCTTCAAAATAATTCATCCCAACAACAAGGTGTACCACTAATGCACTACCGAGGTAACTTTACAAAAAAAAATTATTCCCCTAATGAGGATAGTCTTGTCTCGAACTAGGGGCAACTTCCTGAAACAAGTAGCAGATTAGATCCTTATGCGTCCCATCATGGTAAAAAACTATCAAAATTTTAAAAAAATCATAAAACATAAAAATCCCAAAAAAAAATGTATGGTTTGATTCCATACCAATCAAACTATGTGGTCTTTGTGTGTACAATGTAGGCAAGACTTATCAACCCCCAAGGCCATAGGTCAATCCACTTAGGTTTCTATCATGCTTTATTTAGGCATTAGCCAAAAAATACAAAATCCAAAAACATTCAAAAAAAAGAAAAAAAATCAAAAACAAGTTCTTCTCAAAACAAGCGAACAAGTAAAGCTCATGGAAACCAGTAATCAGGTCAAACAGCTAACACGGCTATCACTCTCTCAAGTAAAGTAGTTTGAGAACCACCTGCAAACATTCAACACATGACGGTAAGAATTTTCTACTAAAAACATGAAAAAACCTAAGATTACAAACAAACTAGCTCAAACTTCTAAGAAATAGTCAAAAGCAGACCTATTTTTGTCAAGAGCGGTAAAGAAATACAAAAGCAGTACAGATGAAAAAACCAAGAAAGTTTTTCAAGAGTGAACATTTGTCACTATGGCAGCCATTTAACTTGAAAAAATTCAAAAGCAAAGATTTTAAACAAAGGCAAAAAATAAAAGCGAAAAAGAATATCAAAAGTGAACATCTTAGACAAAAGAAACTGAAGTGAACATTTTAATTGAAAGTGAGCGAAAAAAGAAAAAGTTGCACAATCAAAAACTTCAAAACTAACAAGAATGATTCAAAAGTGTGAAAATCACAAACCTATTTCTTTTTTGTAAAAATAGTTTTTAAGCATTTATTACATAAAATCAACAAAACAAAAATATTCAACTATATTGAAAAAACCAAAAAACAAATTAGATAACATCAAAAAGCACAAAAACATTTGAAAAATCTCAAAAATCCTATCTCCATCATCACCTATCCGCAATAAACTTTTCATCCATAATAAACGAATCATCATCCTCATCCTTTGAAAAAGTAGGCAAACAAATAGAGCAACATCAAAAGCTAGAAATTTCAAGCAAACAATCACAAAGATTTGATCGCAAATAGACTAAAACAATGCCAAAGTATTAACTACCTATCTATTGACAATTCACCAACAACATCTTGAGATATGTCTTAACAAATTTGTTCCTATGATAGACATGATCAACACTAGATAATAGCCCCAAACCAAATAGATATGGCAAGTGGTACAACAACATTGTTTTATCCTTTTATACTCTTATCTTTTCAATTTATCTTATTGACTTATTCCCAGGATCTCTCAAGGATTTCCATAAGGATTTAGAGAGGAAGGAATGATGGCAATTGTGTGTTATTTTTTTGTTTGCTCTATTTGTTGGATATTTTTGTGATACTACCATGGTGAATATTTGTTTTATTTCGTGTATGGAAGTTATTTTTAGGTATTTCATGTAGTGGTTGCATGTTAGGTACTTCATACCTCTCTGTTTAGCTGGTTTGAAATATTTTAAAGCTTCTCACCCATACACTCTAATAGGGTTTATGTATGTCTAGTATGAGCAAGAATACTCCTTGTTTTTAGATTCAAATTCCACTCAATAGATATAAATTCACCTTGGTCATTAATACCCTAGTACATCATGTCTTATTGCTACATCAATTAGGATTGTTAAAGATACGAAACCTCTAAGTAAAGAAAAAGAAAACTCATCAATGACTAACAATTTCAACTATTCTTCACTTCCTATTAACATTTTCTTCTTGTCAACAATTCTTCTATTAGTCCTTGCACTGAAAATGCATCACATCAGGTTATCCGAAAATTTGGCTCATTATCCAAAATTTTCACCAAATTTCCTCAGGGGGCACCATGCTATCCCATCTAGGGCATATTGGGGCAACTCTTGTGCCTGGAGCATACTATGGCAACTCCTAAGCATAATTTTTTTATTATTCTTTGACACAATGCTCAAAATCGCATTGTATCAAAGAGGGGAAAAATGTAGAAACCTAAAATTGTCCTAACTGGCGAACATCACGAATTTTCACCCTTCCCTAAATGATTAAATAATACATTATTATTATTTAATTATTATCAACCTTTATCTTCATTTATTAATTAAGTGATTAAACATTATTTAATTAATTTGTCCCCAATCATCAAATACATCAAAAACCTTAATTTCCTTTATTAATTGAATAATAGTACATTATTTAATTAATTCATTTTTTCATCATTTTTGACTAATTAAATAAATTTTATTTATTTAATAAAGTCCTAATCTAACTTTATTCCTCTTGATTAATTAAATAACATCAATTATTTAATTATGTCAGTAATTCACTTTATTCCCCTAAATCAATTAAATTATTAAAACATAATAGTTTAATTAAATCACTTTCCCTTAAACTTCAATAATTAAATAAATTATTCAAAACATCATTCAAAAGGTCAAATCAAAAAAATACATCTTTGTTTTCAAAATTCAAACTTGATTTGCATGTTCAACTCAAAAGGATTAATTAATTAAATCAATTAATTAATTATCCTCACCCACTTTCATGATTGAGAAAATTACAATCCCCGATATACGAGTTTTTATATTTTTTTATAAATTTGTAATTAAAAATTCATAATTAATTATTTACTTGGAAAAAAAATTACAAAATAATATGTATCACATTAGGGCATGAGTCCTCTACTTATATCTAAAATCTTATAAAAAAATATTATCATTTTATTTCTGTTAGGGTGGTTAGACAGACACCTACTTCTTATTATTTCCCTAAAATTTAAGTACCACTACATTGAAATTTCAAATTTCGACCAAATAGATTTTTAAAAAAAAAAACCTAGTAGTTTAGAAACTACATTCAATTTGCTACAAATTTTATTCTTACATATTTTTGAAATAATATAGATAGTTTATTCAAATTTTTATGTCAAGTTGCCTAACTCTAATTTTTCTTGTTTTTTTGCCACTTAAGGGCATGTTTTTTCCATGATGATCCTACACATACCCTTGACACAACTTCATATGTTGGCACAAACCCCCAAGCACATAGCACAAGCAAGAGAACAAACCCTGTCAATTAGTCATCCATAAATTATTGAGAAAATCAACTCAACACAATATGCGGCACCAAAAAATATCAACCACTAACATGAGGACCACAAAGATATGTTCCATGAACATCCAACAACACTTCCATAGACTTCTCTCACACTGTCATGCCACAAACAACCACCACAAGCCAAACAGAGCTAGAACACTTCATTCTAGAAGCATAGAATACACAACCATGAGATAGAACATTAACAACCCAACTTGCAATAATCACCAACACATGAAAACTAAACTAAGATACTTCACAAGCACTAAGAGCATGCTCACCAAGCTACAGGAGAAAAAAACATCAATGCGGAGAAATGTGCAGTATTTTCTGAACCAATCTAGACAACCAACAAAACTGCCAATACATTGTAAATACCAGAAACCTCCTTAGAAACACAAGTGACTTGAAAAGATAGGAGTGCAACATCCACATAGCACAAACACATAATCCAAAACCACAAAATCATATCTTCAATAGCATAGGAATGCAAATCATTCTCCCAAACAGTCTTCAAGGCAACTTCATAAATCAGAAACTTTCACCAACTTGCGGAGACTAGAACTTACTTGTAGCAACACATACTTTCTCAGGAACAATAGGAAAGAGAACGCAACATATTAGAGACCATCAACAACATCTCTCCAACTTCATTATTACTTCTAATCCTCATCTTAATGCTTCTAATCCTCATCATAATATATCATCATGATATCATCTCTGCTAACAAAAACCATACTTAATACATATTTACTTGTCATCAAACAAGGCATGACATCCAACCATGAACATCAGTAACATCAAAGGGATGACATCCAACCATGAACATATCATCATAGAGTATCAACAACATACAACTAAAAGCACCAATGATATCCCAAACTGAGTGTAGATATAAGCATTAGTGAAAATCAATGTTAAACACCAATCTCATAAACATATGCAACAATCTCACCAAGTTTTGACATCACAACAATCTCCCCAAGTGTTGACATCAATGGAAACCAACATCAACAATCTCCCCCTTTGGAATTGATGGCAACATACACCTGCACGTTCTCCCCCTTTGACATCAAGGACAAAGGGAAAAAAGATCTTCATTTAAATTATTAGCACATTCTCCCCATTTGACCAATAACACTTCTTCAACCAACTATACTTGCACAACAACTACACATTTTCCTCAAGCTCCCCCTAAGAGGTAGCACACATCAATCTAGGATAAAAGGATATGACATGAATTTCTCCCCCTAGATAGATGCACCATCTATGCATCTAGATAGAAAAATGAGGGGAAATAACCCCTAACTTTTTTCATAGATACTCAAAAGTATCCTTTGAAAGTTCCTTAGTGAAGATATCTACAATCTGACCATTAGTAGTCACATACTCCAATCTGACTTCTTGCTTCGCAACCTTCTCCCTTAGAAAGTGATACCAGATAGAAATGTGTTTGGTCCTTAAATGTATCACCAAATTCTTGGAAATTTTAATTGCACTGGTATTATCACACAATATGGGAATGGGTTCATCATACACCACTTTTATATCCTTCAAACTTTGCTTCATCCAAAGCACCTAGGTGCAACAACATGCTACAACAATATACTATGTTTTTGATATGGTTAAGGACATTCAATCCTACTTCTTACTAAAACAAGAAACCAACCGATCTCCTAAGAAGAATGCACTTCCATTGGTGCTTCTCCAGGAATCCATACATCCTGCCCAATCAGCATTTGTATAAGCACTCACGGAAAAGTTATCTTTTTTATACCACAAACCTTAATCCAGAGTTCCCTTCAAATATCTAAATAATTTTTTTACTGCCTTCTCATGAGTTTTCTTAGGATTAGCTTGAAATTTGGCAACCAAACATACTGCATACATAATATCAAGTCTAGAAGTAGTCAAGTACAATAATCCTCCAATAACATACATATAAAGAGTCTGATCAACATCAGGAGACTCATTAGTCTTGCTCAAGTGACAACCAGTAACCATACGAGTATTTAATGGTTTGGAATCCTCCATGCCAAACTTCTTCAACATATCTTTAACATACTTATCTTGAGAAATAAAGATACCATCATCTAGTTGCACAATTTTAAGCCCAAGGAAGAAAGACAACTCACCAATCATAGACATCTCAAACTTTTTTTGTATCTCTTTTGTAAACCTTTTACACATATTATCATCTCCACCAAAGATGATATCTTCAACATATAGAAACACAATAAAAATATTGTCTTCTTGAACCTTAATGTAAAGATTACTATCTACAATACCTGCCTTGAAACCTTGTTGAAGTACTTATCAAACTGAGCATACCAAGCTCTAGGAGCTTGCTTGAGTCCATACAAATATTTCTTGAGTTTGTACATCATGTCTGGATCTTTTGATAACTAGAAACCATCTAGTTGCACAATATATACCTCATCCTCTAAATCACCATTGAAGAACGCTGACCTAACATCCATTTGATAGACTTTGAAATTCTTGTGAGCAAGAAAAGAAGAAAAAAATCCTTATTTCCTCCATTCTAGCTACCGAAGCAAAAGTCTCCTCAAAATAAATACCTTCAACTTGTGAATAACCTTTACATACCAATCTAGCTTTGTTCCTCACAACTTTACCATCTTCATTTAGCTTGTTCTGAAACACCCACTTTGTTCCTATAACATTATGTTTAGCTAGTTTAGGAACTATTGACATTTCATGCCACCCTTAAATGACCCATCATTGATAAACGATCTAAGAGATCCTACATGGGCCATCTTGCATGAATTCTCCTTGAAGGGTCCTAAAATTGGATAAGTCTTGGATTTTTGGGCTTTCAGGTAGTTTCTTACTTTATTTTCTACATTCCTTCTCCATCACTCTATTCCCCTTCTTCATTTATCCCACTCCTTCTCCTCTTAAGCCTCTTTCCTTCCTTCCTTTTCCCTTGAAAGCTTTTTTCAAAAATTTGACTATGTGATTTTTTTCAATTTCAAGGGTAAGCCTTGACCTTTACCTTCAATTTTGGGTTTTGGGGTTTGGGCTTCCCTCTTACCTCTTACCTTCTTTAAGGTAAGGCTTCTTCCAAATTTCTAAAAGTTTATTTCTTATGGGCTTTTGATCTTCCTTTTACCATTCCTTTTTAGGAGGCAAACCTTTCTTCTCCCCCCCTTATTCCCAATAGCTTCTTTTAAAAATTTGACTAAGTGTCAAATTTTTAAAGTTTGGGGGTAAGCCTTGACCCTTACTTCCAATTTTGGGGGTAATCCTTCACCCTTACTTTTAATTTTAGTGGTAAGGCTTCTCTCTTACTTCTGATTTTAGAGGTAAGGCTTCTCTCTTACTTCTGATTTCAGAGGTGAGGCTTCCCTATTACCTCCAATTTTTGGATTCTAAATTTTAGTAATCCTTTCTTCTAAGCATGTGGTATGAGGTAATCCTAACACCTGATTCTCTACAATGTGCTCTTTTCAGGGGTCCGGACCATTTAATGTATAAGAAAATATTTCTTTTTAGGCCCGACGCCCCGACCTTTCTGTGGATTTGGCATATTTTTTGGGCAATGATATTAATGCTCAAATCACTTTTTGAGAAGCCTATTTTGATTCCTAGGATTCAAGGACAACATTTATTATTCCCCTAACTTCTACAAGTGGATTTTATGGGTTCCCATGCTCATTTATTACTTTTTGTTGATTTTCCTAACGGATCCATGCCCTAATCATGATTTTCAAGGGATGGCTCCATCCTATCATGACCAGACTTCACTATTAACATTGGTTAGGTTTAGGGTTTGGTTTGTGGTTCCAAGTTATTCCTGATCTATGAAGCCAAGAAATGTATTCATTTCAAGGGTTCTTCCTCTAGCTCCTCTAGGGTTTTTCTTTTGCAAATACTATATTTCACACTTAGCCATTGTAAAGATTGGTTATATTCCTTTAAATTAATGAAGATATTCATTGTTGCTAGTTCTCTCCTCTTTTATGTATGAGTAATCTTTCACTACCTTCATGTCTGAGTGTTTGTTTGCATTTTTATGTATGCATGTTTGAGTTAAATTATTTACAATCATTGATTTGAGAAGCTTTGCTTTCCTTCCAGTGCCTTTTCAAACTCCATCATTCTTATATGCCTATGAGAATAAACCAAACAAATAACTACGCGAGTTTTTTGGTCCTCTTCAATGACATATTTGAGAAAATATTAGCTAGGAAGAAATAACTTTCCATCTTGGTGTACCACCTCCCATTTCTCTTTCATGTGTTCCTTCTAACCCTTTTTCCCTTGTGAGCTGTTAGAGTAGGATAGTGGTAGGTTTTCATGTGTTGGGTTGAACTAGCACATTTCAGTTGGATTGAAAAATGGAATCTTGCCTTCTCCAGAGATTCAACCTCATACTCACAAAGGTCCCACACCTTGAGGTTGTTTCCATTATGTCATTATAATGTTGAACTTTTTGTTCAGCAGGGTGTAATTTCATGTGACAACAAGAACCAATTCCCATGTCTAATTCTTTTCTATCTGATTCAATTCCTCTTCCATTTCCTTTATCCAACCATCATCTTTTCTAGCATCAAAAATATTCTTGGGCTCTACCTTTGATAGTAAACACAAATTCACTTGCTCATTTTCTTTTGCAAAACTTCTCCTGGTCAACACACCATCATTCTTATCTCCAATGATCTGATCTATTTATTGGTTCTTCTACACATACTTTTATGGAGTCTTAGGAACCTTTTTTTATTCTTCTTTCTTCTCTTCTTTCTCTTATTTGTCTTCTTCTTATTCAATGTAGGGAGGTATATCAGATTTGCAAACCTCTGGTTCTTGTGAGGTATGAAACAAGTATTCATCTACCTTAACATTTTTACTTTCAATCATCTTTTCTAATCTCTTGTTGTAGCATCTATAGGCCTTTCTTTTGGTCAAGTAACCAAGAAAGATCCCTTCATCACACCTTGAGTCAAAATTTCCAAGGTATTCTTCATCTCTTTTGATGTAGCAATTGTTGCTAAATATCCTAAAGTATCTAACAGTAGGAGGCTTTCCATACCATAGCTCATAAGGGTTCTTAGTGCTATTGACCCTTAACTTTACTATGTTAAGAAAATAGACAACAATGTGAACTACTTTCTTCCAATACATATCAGGCAGATCAACATCTTTCAACATAGTCCTCGCCATCTCTTGCATAGTCCTATTCTTCCTTTCCACTACCCAATTTTGTTGCGGGGTTCTAGGAGAAAAAATATGTCTCCTAATACCATGATCTTCACAAAAAAAATCAAATTCATTTGAAGTAAATTCACTTCCTCAATTAGATCTTAATAATTTTATCTTAGCATCCATTTTATTCTCAACTTTTGCTTCAAAAACCTTAAACTTATCAAAGGCTTCTAATTTTTCTCTTAAAAAATTAACCCAAGTCATTCTAGTGTAGTCATCAACAAGCAACATGAAATACCTTTCACCTTGTTGACTCTTTGTTCTTGTAGGTCCACATAGGTCAATGTGAATCAACTCCAATTGTATTATAGAGACACTCCTTGCTCTTGAAATTTGTCATTTTCTTTCCCTTTTGACACTCCTTGCATAATGTTTTTGCAGGCTTAGTTATCTTAGGCATATCTCTCACAGCATGAGTAGAAATAATCTTTACCATATTGTCAAAATTGATATGTCACATTCTCTTGTGCCATATCCAACACTCATCAAATTGATCCAATAAGAAGATTCTTCCATTTTCCTCCTTTAGATGATAGAAATTTCCATTTGTCCTTGTACCTTCCACAACCAATCTTCTGGACCCTTCCTTCTTGATCTCACAACATCTAACATGAAATGTAATATTAGATCCTTTGTTGCACATCTTCCTAACACTGAGAAGATTATGCTTCAGTTCTTTGGCATAGAGCACATCCTTAGTCCTATTCTTTCCATCAATTGTTATAGCACCCTTTCCAAAAATCTAAGCTAACTCATCACCTCCAAAATTAATAGCTCCACCATTAGATTTCTTAAGACTAATGAATATTCCTTTGTCACCAGTCATGTGGTTAGAGAAATCACTATCAATCACCCAAGCATTTTCTTCTTCATTTGCATGAAAGACAGTCCACACAACCATTGAACTTTCATTAATTTTTTCATCATGTAAAGTACTAGACTAATTACATTTTTCAATATCATCCTTTTTTTTCACAACCATAAATATGTTTTCATTATTTGAATCATTGTCCTCATCTTCTGAAGAAAAACTACTCTCCTTGGAATAGAAACTCTTTTGAACTTCTCTCTTTTGTTTCCATCTTTTGATTCTTTGTAGGGACATTTAGATGCAAAATTCCAATCCTCCCACAATTGAAACACTTGAAAGGTAACTTACCTTTGTATTTTCCAGTGGATCATCTTCTATATTTTTACTAACTTTGGACGTTGCTTCCTTCTTTGGAACATCTTTGTCAAATTCTATCATTTTAAAGGCGGAGAGAGCACCAAAAATTTCATCTACTAAATACTTATCCAAGTCCATAGACTCTTCAATAGTGGATACCTTATGACTACAAGCTTTAGGAAGATATCTCAAAAATTTCTTCACGATATGATCTTCTTTCACTTCTCCACCAAGACCTTTGATGCCAATAGTTCTACTTCATCCACCCAAAGCATATAACTAGAAATGTCTTCATCCTTTGTCATCCTCAAGGTTTCAAATATGCTCTTGAAAATTTGCATCTTGGCTTGCTTCACTTTATTATCTCCTTATAAATGTTGCTCAACTTTTCCCATACATCCTTAGCAAAATTGTAACTCATCACCTTCAGAAGTTCTGAATCAACTAACCCACACATGATAGCATTATTTTCCTTGACATTTTTCTCATAAAATATAATCTCAGTTGGATATGTTGGAAGAGCAAAAGTTGCAGTGTAACCATCCTTGATAGATTTCCAAAAACCAAGCCCTAGAGAGTTTAGATGGCCTTCCATTCTTTCCAAAATGTGTAATTTCTCCCATCAAACCTAGGACCCTTGTAAGATCTATCATTTGAAACCTTGGACCTTTCCTCAAGTGGTTAAGCTTATTCATAGGAACTTGGCTCTGATACCAATTGTTGAACACACTCAGATACTAAGAGGGGGGTGAATCAATATCTGTCAAAACCTAAACCTTTTAGATCTTAAACCCTTCAACAATGTAAAAATTAAAACTATTGACAAGATCCACAACCCTTAACCATATTACTAGCATTTAATCAAATCACAATGAAAGATAAGGTAATGAACACACATGCACAAATATAACACTAGATTTACATGGAAAACCCAAGAAGGGAAAACCACAGAGAGAAAACTCTCATATAGGAAGCTCACTACCAATGGACTTGCAAACTAAGGAACACAACCTTAGGGAAAGATACAAAAGACTTGCAGTACTAAGGTACACAACCCCAGGGAAAGATACAAATTATAAGGACCTACTTAAGAGACTCGCTATCTGATAGCACAATACATGGAAATATGAATTTACAATACTTGTCAACAATACACTCTATTGACTAAGGTGTTAAAGCATATTTGACTCTTCTTTTTCACAACTTACTTCACCAATCTATACTCGCACATCACCACCCACTCACACATCTTGCAATATATTTTTCTTTCATTTATATCCTCCAAAAGATCACAAAACATTAATTAGGTCATCTAAAATAGAAAAACAATAATTCCAATAATTTTGCCACAAAATCATAATATGGTCCTATCTAGAAGATAAAGAGGACCAAAAAAATCTTATTGCATCTTCCAAAGTGATCCCAAACAACACACACGTTGGCACACATCAACCCAAGTTGGCAACAAGGAAACATGTAGCACATTACCATTCAACCCAAAAACACACTTGAAACTGAATTTACTCAATGTAGTTCTCAAAAAGATAGGTCAAGACCCAAATACATCTTACCACAACTTAATATGTTGGCACAAACCCCCAACCACATAGTGCAAGTGAGAGAACAAACCCTGTCGGTTAGTCATCCACAAATTTCCCAAAAAACCAACTCAACACAATATGCAAAACCAAAAGGGATCAACCATTGACATGCAAACCATAAATAGAGAAATATGAAGCATTATCCCAA